>JARHVA010003686.1:1712500-1720000 GCA_037957365.1 Torreya grandis
TTGTCTATTTTTTCCCATGTGATTCATAACAAAGTTTTAATCCACATGCTTAGTTAAATAGGTCAACTATATTTTCCTCTCCTTTAATTTGAATAGAACACCTCCTACCAAAACCATGTGTGCTAGTCATAGTGACAAACCCTCTTGTACAAGTATTTATTTAACCTAATTTTATTTTAGTCATCTTTATTTTTTGACGTAAGGGTGCTCATTATAATCTCTATAACATCCCAACTTAGATCAGGATTTATAGAGGATTATTTTCCATCTCTTGTTGATTGTTATTTTGTATTATTTTTAGACCTATATTATGCATAGTTTATTTGTTACACTTTTCCATAGCCCTAACTAGGGTGGTTTTTAATTGGGTTTAATAATTTGTGTTTGTGATGATGCCCTATGTGCAATGCGAAGTAAAAGGAAGAATAATGTAGTCTTTTATGAATTCAAGGTTATTAAGAGAATTAGCTTGTGTTGGAATGTGATCATAATCTTTGAAAGACATTGGAGAAAATAAATAGGTGTCTTGAATAACATTATTAGAGCATTGGGAATAACACTTAGTTCTTATAATATTAAAATCACCTTATAGTGATAGGTGCATGTAAACTTGTGAGATCACAATGTGGTCATGTTTTTGGACCTTTCCATAGTCATAATTATTAACAATGTTACATTTTTTAGAATGATTTAAATGGTAAAAATCCAACTTAGGGCATTGAATTGGAAAAAAAAATAGAAAGTAGTGGGAAGAAATAAAGAAGATAGAATAAAATAAAGTAAAGAAAATGTGGATAATTATTCTATGTAGGATGTGGAGGAAGATGAGGGTTAGAGAATGGTGTATTTATAATAAAACTTTCTATTTTTGGTCCTCCACTTTGCCCATGAGCCTAGAAATGTCATGTATAAAAAATGAAAAAAATTTAGCATGATTATTTGAAGGATCTGGAAAGCTTGGAAGGAAGTCACTCAATGAGTAAATAAGGAGGAAATAACATAAAAACACTAGGAGTCATTTTAACAACTACGGGGAACAAATTTAGGAATTGAGGGTGAGAAGTAAGTTTGTTTAATTTTTATCTCCATTAATCTAATTGTTGATTATTTTTATAAAATGAGTGCCATGATGAAATATAAGGTGGAATGAAGAATAATGTGATAGAAAAAGGAGATGGGTGATCTACTAGGGCATTCAATTCCCTTATCTATCCCTACACTTCACTCTTTTCCACCAATTGCTTCTCAATGTAATTATTGCTAACCTATGTGGGTTTCTTATTTATATATTGATTGTTGATGAATATTTAAATTTGATTGTGTTTATACTATTGGTTATGATATTTTTGTATTGGAAACATAGTTTTTTTATTTACCCACCCTCAAAGACTCATTGAGTGAGTTGGATGATAGATTTTTTTGTATGCCTTAGTAGTTGTAAAATATGTTTATCATATATTCTGCTAATGGCTTCCATTAATAGTGGTTATGAACTATGGAGCATTTTGATCTCACCATATCACTGTATCATTATGTTGTTTTGTTTTTTCCAAACCTCTATTTACTAATGTTGAAAACCATGATTTATTCAATGCATGGTGGAAACACATTTATATCACACACATGCACACAATATTTCTATCACATTGATTGCATACAAATTCTATGATTTTTTTTCTTTTTACTTGGGGAAATGTTATTTAACTATGTTGATGGTTAGGGGAGTTAAGGGTTACTAACAAAGGTCATTTTACATATTACCATTTGATTGAATAAGTATCCAATGGAGAATAATGAAGGCTTTAGGAGTTTACCCAAGTAGAGTTGATATGTTGCTATGATGTTTCTCTATTTGACTTAGATGTCCACTTTTTTAATAAGTAATTTGTTGTATTATCTCATTACAAAAATAACTTGCATATTTGGTTGATTATTAGAATCGATGAGTATACCCATATTTTGGTAGTATAATATGACTATTATATATGATATTTTTTAACCTTAATTTGGATTGGGGAATCCTTACTTGGGTAGATAGGGTTAAGGATATAGAAATTATAAGGCACAAGGGTGAATATCAAATCTACAATAGGCCAATTAATGTGCTAAACTCATATGTACCATATGTTGAATTTATTAAAATAAGATAGGATATTAATGAAAAGTACAACTATGCTAGATATATAAATGATACAAAAGTGATGTACTTAGCTAGTTTTGATGTTAATGCAAATCTAGATCTGATACAAGGATAAAGTAGGAAAGAAGTAGATTCTAGAACAATCATCATATTCTAGTTATGGTGCCTCTAGTACTTTGGATAACTACATCAACATGGGATGGTTGCATCAATGATAGTGTCCTATACATAATATTTTCTCAAACAAGACACGACCACCTAGACGCTTCTAGGTTTGGATTCACCTTCACTCTAATGCATTCATATCTGGGTCATGGACTATTACTCTTGGTGAAATGGCAAATCCCTGGCTTTACATATTTAATATGACCTTGGGGAAAAATGGGTTAGTGAGCACATAATGTTAAGTTAACCCACAATGATCCTTGTATCAAATGACATTGCCTACATAGCTAATACCCTAGAAGAGGGCCTCAAACTCATGTAGTTCTCCCCTATGTGTTGGCTTGTGTTTGAATCATACAATGTGTGTAAATTATGTACAACAATAACCTAACTTATAACTTGGAAAATATGACCTTATAACTATTAATTTAGTACTTAAGACCTATATCTAGGCTATTCTTTTGATTGATATCAGGATAAGATAAAATAGGAAAGCTTTTGGTAACTTGAGTGCTATTTGGTCTAATTGTTAGGTGTTCCCTAAGTGTAGCTAGGTGTGGAATGAATAAGGGTTGATATTGTATTTATAATAATATTTTAAGGAGATAAATCACATTAAAACACTTAGGATGACCATTATAATATGATTCATTTGAAAATTAGATGACTTTAAGGCACTGAACACTTCATTATATCAGTACAATAATGTCAATGCTATTAGTTGTCCCAGACATCAGTGTCTAGGGAATAAGAGAGAAGGCATAGACTCATAACTTATATATGTGTAAGATAAGTAAATTTTAAGTATTATAAGAAATATAGGATGTCTATGTCATCAATATAATGCTGGTCAAACTAAGAGATAGGCCAAGGGGCACAAGATAGAGCATATACAAGACTTGTGGGAGCAAGGCATGTGTAGAACTAAGAGGAAAAACTAGGGTATGAGTTTGCCAATTATAAAAGACTAAAATGATACATAGTCACAAAATATCATATACATTTACCCCCCCTTTTATCTAGTAATGAAATTGCTTGTTTAAAGGAAAGGAATAAGTACCTAGGTGTGTATGCAAACCTTATCTTTGCTTGAGTTGAATTTGAGTGCTTTGCTAGTGACTGATCTATAACCATTTTTATGTTAAAATTTATATTTAATGTATATAATATATGTTAAAATTACTTGAAATATATTGAAATTGAAAGAGTAAGGTTTAGGAGTACACCCATGTGTCAATGTAACTGCCTTGCCTATTAACAAGTTATTTTTGAAAAAGATAAATATAGATAAATACTTAAAACTACACTATCCAAGGAGAGAGAGAGAGAGAGAGAGAGAGAGAGAGAGAGAGAGAGAGAGAGAGAGAGAGAGAGAGAGAGAGAGAGAGAGAGAGAGAGAGAGAGAGAGAGAGAGAGAGAGAGAGGCATATGACCCTAAATTTGGATCAAAATTGAGTTTTCACCTAATAGTGGATATTAACTCAATCATACAACCCAATGATTCTTATAAACTAGTGAGTTTGGATGTTCAAGTCCAAATTGAAAAAATGGAAATATCAAGTGATTTATCACCTCAGCCATACTAAAAGGTGAACGAAATAATTTAGTATATTGGCTTGATAAAGTACATAAAATTCTATGGGGTATTAGTACATGCAATAGTTTTAGAATTTGACATTGATTTGGATTTTGTAATATTAGGCACATGTTGTATAACATATTCACCTTATATATGTATCATGCTTAAATTATGTATAATAATGGTACCATGTATAGAAATATACCATAAATATGAATATGAATAATATAAATATGTGATTTGGATAATTTAAATAGTAATGTAAGTGTGGAGGAATTGATTCCAAAGCATGTCCCCACTATATATGTAAAAATTTGAAATTGATATAAGTACCAATATGGAGGACATGTTTCAAAACCATGCCCCCAATATAAACTAGAGATGCTAAATACTGAGTAAGTAGGGAGAATATGATTCCAAAGTATGCCCCCACTAAATATATGAATTGATATAAGTACCATGCTGAATGGATGTGGAGAACATATGATGACTTCTTATGATATCACTAGCCATATACTTACTCCAAACCATGCATACAAATATTTTTTCATGTATTAGGCCTTTTTTATACACAAATAGATGATATTAAGAGATATACAATTATATTATCAACTTAAATATTTTACATAAACTAAAAATGTCACTTTTATGTCCCTTATAATGTCTATGAGATCCAATCACTAATAAGTCCTTCTATGATATGCATGGTTTATATAGTCTTAAATAAACTAGGCCTTCAATTAGGCTCTTTAAATAGTCTAATTTCCTCTTTTATACTTTTTATACCATACAAATTCTCTATACCTCCTTAATGCTATCTGTAATCATTTAATACTAGTTTTAGTCCTTGCTTACAAGAGGCTTACAACTTGGACAAAATCTTGTAAAATTGATATTATATCAAAATACAAACTATTAATGGTTAAAATGACTTTGATACATATTAATTAGATTATTTAAGTCCCAAACATCCATTTTTTTCTTTTTAGGACTTAAATCTTGACCAAAATGCCTCTTAGTTGCCTATAGTTCCTTGTAGCCCTAAAATCCCTAATTTTCGAGCATAATTTTATTATTATTCACTTTATAAATAAAATAAGACTATTTATAGATACCCATTTGGATCTTACACAACATATTTCTTTAGGTTCAACTCTTTTTTATGTAAACACCATAAATTTAAGAATATAATATAGTTTTAAGCCTAATTAAGCATGTCAAAGAGAACGATTACACATCTAAACACACTTAAAGTTATCAATAATATTTAAAATCAAATTTAATATTTAATATAACTCATCACACACTTTATTACCAATTTTTATATCATTTCTCCCATTCATTTGCATGATATATGATTTTTAGTGATGTGAATTATCTTGTGGACCTTGTTTTAATGAGAGCA
Source organism: Torreya grandis (assembly GCA_037957365.1). Classification (NCBI taxonomy): domain Eukaryota; kingdom Viridiplantae; phylum Streptophyta; class Pinopsida; order Cupressales; family Taxaceae; genus Torreya; species Torreya grandis. The sequence continues at coordinate 1,717,790 of JARHVA010003686.1, forward strand.
GGTCCGAGTTTTTATATTTTACCTGATCAAAATACCTCAAAATAAATTATTTTTTAAATACACTCTTATTATATCCCTTATAACATTATATAAAAAATTAATAAATTTCTCATGGTTAATTTTTGAATTATCTCAAATTTTGTGCTCAAACCCTAGCTTGTCCTATCATAAGGCACCAAGAAAATGAAAATTCATATCTCAAATTTTATGAGGTTTAAAGACATAAAAATATCTATAGAATTTATGTTTTTATTTTGTATACCTTCATATATAATCAATAACTCTAATAAAACTCAAAATAAAACCCAATGAACCAAATTTCACTTCTTTTTTACTATACTTTCAACTTTTATAAAACAATGAAGCTTGTATGAATTATTCAAAAATATTTAGGCCTTACCATGAGTAATTAGTGTTAGATAGATTATATATTATCATTTAATCCTCCAATAATTCTCATTCAATCTCGTAATCAGGTGAAATGCCTCTTTTCTCTTAGACTGTAACCCTGTAGACTTTAGGCTTCTTACTTGATCAAGACAACAAATAACATTAGTTTATTCAACTGATCCTTTGCATAATGGAAAATTTTCTACACATTCATATACAGTGAATTTATGCCTTTATATCATCCAAAAAATTTACAACATGATCAAAACATCCATCATCTAGATGATTATCCTTAAATGGCATAAGAATACATTGAAAAACATGTACAAAATAACTTGCACATACCTTAAAATATCTTACAAAAAGGATCTCAACAAGACATTAGTCTTCATATGTTACTCAATAACACTATTTACATAAACACAACACACTCCATTATGGAGAAAAATCCTTCTTAGAGGGTTAAAACCTAAAGATCCTCCTCAACAATTATCCTCAATGTTCAAGAATTGCTACAAAATGACTCCTTAGGCCTCATAGTTTGATTTGGCTCCTTATTAGGTGGTTAGACCCATATAATCATATAAAAAAATTATATTTTATGTTTGGATGTTAAAATAACTCCAAAATTCCCTCAAAAACCCCTCATACTTATTAAAACTTGCCTAAACTTGATTTCCAATGTTGCACATACTTCTGCAAGGTAGTTTTTTGACTAAATAAGAAGGTGAAACATGCTTTACAATAATAATTTGAACTTTTCACATGTTTTAAAATTATTTTTACATGCTAGTGCTTCCCCCTCAAAGTATAGTATTAGAATTTTCAAATGTTGCTTTTGGAGGGAAAACTAAAAACTTGCTCTAGAGACCACCAAATCAAACAACCTTCTCCACTGGACCTATCAATGACCAGTGAGGATTATTAAATAATTATGAGGCTTCTTAAAATGATTTTATTCAATCATGACTCCTAATAATATATTATTTACATTTTTAGGGGAAAAGTCCCGTATTAAAATTTGAATTTACAAACACGTGTTTTTTGAGGGAAACTCCCCTATGCCTTCAAAGGATTATTCAAGAATAAATACAAATTTTTCCAATGCTCCTACATTAGAATTCTCATGTGGAAAAAAAATTGAGATATTTCTCAAATGGTTTTTCCTTCTTTTCCAATTCTTCAGTGTCTTCTCTTGTTCATTCTTCCTCTTGCTTGGTGGCTTGCCTTTTTCAGTCATTTTCTCATAAAGATGAGCATGTATCATTGCTCCTCCTCTGATTATATTTTTTTGATACCTATTTATCAAATTCTACTCCTAAATACAAAATAAAATCATCAAAGTAAAAAATTATTTCATTATTGTGAACATGTTTCTCATGTTTCACTTCATAGATGATCTTCTCTTCAGGAGCTTGCATTGGTTCTAGTGTTTCTACTTGGTTTACAATCTTCAAAATTAATTTTTTTTATATCAAGTTCTTGGATACAATTATATTTTTAGTCTCTTTCTTTTCTTATTTTTTACCTTTCACAAGCAACCAAATCATCACACCAATAATCTATCTCCTTCTTCAACTTTGCAATGACTCTTTGTTTTCTCATTTCATCTTGAAGTTTCTCCTCACCACAACTCTCTTCATATTTATTCTCTTGATTAAGGATATTTTATTCATTAGAGATCTCAAGTTTAGAATTTTTTTCACCATCTTCCATACTTTCAATCAAAACATCAAAGGAAATGTTAGATTCAAAATATTGAGGCAATATTACCTCTTTGGACTCTTTTTTTGGTGTTACCATCTCCTCTTCTTCTTTGAG
>JARHVA010003686.1:1725000-1745000 GCA_037957365.1 Torreya grandis
GATACATAATCAAAAAATATCATCTATAAATATCAACATGTTTACATGCAATATAAAATACATTCTTATATAAATATTGATTATGCAATTTTGACTAGTACTAATGTACTTTTAATTATATATATTAAAGTATCCTAATAAAGTCAAAGACTCCTAGGTTATCATTTAATTTTTGTAGATGATTACATGGGATTTTCAACAGTGTACTATGTTTGATATTCACTTGGGTATGATCCTTAAGTGATTATAAGATTTAGAAAGCATCTTATACCTACTCTACCCATACATGCAAAATTGATGCACATGATTACCATTTACTTGTGTATGACTATAGTCTTGACTAATATTTATAACTCTATGGATTCTCATAAAGATGAATATTATGGATCAAGATCTAGGCATGATTGTATTGTATATAGTTGAATACAGATTGGATTGTATTGTTCACATATATACTCTTGCATTCTTTTGTCTTATGCTTGGAAAGTGGTTTGAATGTATAATTTGGTAGAGAATGGATTGTAGTAACTATGTACTTTTCACACTATTTAATGAATGAACCATGAGTACTAGAATTTTTTTGTGGATATTTTGATGCTTATTCTACATTGACTATGGCTATTCATATTACATGCTTGATTTTTTATTGTGATAAATTATAGAAAATGAAATTAACAATTTGTGAGTTTCATAGTTGAATATATTAGTTGGTTTGTAGCATTAGAATCTAGAAATGGATATGGTAGATAGGGTTGTGTTTTTAGAAATTAAACTATTTGAAGTGAAGTTGAGGATGTTAGATGTTTTTTTTGATAGACATGTTAATTTGTAATGATGTTTTTTATTCTTGTTCTGATGCTACCACTACTATAAATGTAACTCTTGACTATTAAAATTTTGGATGAATACTATCAATGTATTTGATGCATACAAATGATATTTACATGAAAGTAGGGTACAAAAGTATAAGACTTATCTATAGTTGTATTTATTATTGGGACATGGTATAAATTATTGATATGGATGTTGTATCCCTATCCTCATTATCATTTTGATCATTGTGACTAATGGGATACATGAATTCATTGTAAAGTGTTTCCTACTTTGCTTTGTTCTTGCAATTGTTTTTCAAATACGTATTAGGCTTAATTTCTCTTATTAACACTACTAAGGTATAGATGCTAGGGTTATGGAAACTCAATCTTCATAAACATGATGTTGATTCAATTTCATTTAATATTTAATTATTTATTTATACTAACATAGGGAATTTGATGTTCAATAAGTTCATTTTGGTGATACCTATAATATATTATGGATACTCTATTTATTTATAGTTAGATTACAATTACTTATAATTCTCAGTTTCATGCTATTATAATCAAGATAAGGCTACTAGTGATAAAAATATATTCACATACATCTTGATGATGTTTTTACATATAATATGTTAGTATGATTTATTTAGAGTAAGATTATGGCTTGGACCTATTCCTTACTCAGGCCAACATACACTTTTGATATTTTGATTTCTCAAGTAACTCAGTCTAATAATATTGAGAGTGAAATGTTGTAAAATTTAATTCAAGTTTTAAATGGATATAAATTTCATTTAAATTTTATTAAAATACTTATATGATTGTTAGAGTTGTATATATTTCTCTTGGTATAACACTTAATGATTAAGCATTGTGTTTTTCTCTCTCTACTTGTTAGTTAAAGAGTGGTATTAGTAAAATCATTATATTATCAAGGATTTAAATTAATAAATGGTTTAATGAATCTTATACAAAATAATATCATGTTTGAAATTCTATGCTATGTTTCTTTGATGAGTGAATGCAATTTCAGTACTCTACCTCTTATTGAAATCACTTTATTTTTTACTCTTGAGCAATAGTATTTATAAAGAGTCATGAGTTGGGCATGCATAGAGCATTGAGTGATTTTGTTAGAAAAATAATATAGAAATGTTAAGATGATATAAGGATTATTTGATGTGAAACTAGGGTTTAGAATTTTTATGTATTGGTATGTTCTTTCCTGTAAATTAGATTGGAATATGGATATGAATAGCCTATACTTTATTCTTCTTGGAAAATGTTGGAATAATTGGAAAGTATTTGTATTTGTTAAGACTTTTTTATATAAATTATAAATATGGTAACATGAATATTTAATTCATGTTCATGACATAGTATGTATAATAATAAAAATTAATCTTTGCCAAGTTATCATTGTATAACTATGAAAAACTCAAAGAATTTTTTTCTACTAAAGGAAGATTTGCATGGTTAAGGGAAACTATTTTTTCACTATTGGTATCCATTTATTTCCCTTTTGAAATAAATTATATACTTGGTAACCTTTTATAGTGTGGTAAAGATCCAAGAGACCCAGTCTAGGGTTCTATGATTGATTCTTTAACCTAGTGAATGAGGCCTTACTAGATGATGTAAGGTTAAAAATATATATACTTGGTAATAAATGTAATATTTAGCCTTGTGTATTTTTTAACATGTTCTTGTAGATGATAATATGTGATTATGTATCACCTCAGTCTTATACACTTGAACAATTCATGACCCTAGATGTTCCTCTTAGTTATACACATGTCATACTTCTGCAAGCCTTGTATTTACTCTATCTCATGCCCCTTTGCCTATATCTTAGTCTGACCATACTTATATTTATGACATAAACATCCCATCTTTCCCATAATTCTTAAAATGTATTTATCTTATACCTCTTCAAGTTCTAAGTCTATGCCTACTCTTTTCCTCCCTGGACACTAACATCCAGGTTTGACATTAACATCAACGTTATTATCTTAGCCCAATGTAAGTGTCCATTGCCCTAAAAATCATCAAATTTTCAAATTAAATGTATTATAATGGTTGGGATAAGTTATTTAATGTGATTTACCTCTTGATAAGATCAATATAAATTTAATATCAATCCTCATTCATTCCTCACCTAAAAATTAGACCAAAAGATCACTCAAGAAGCACTCAAGTTACCAAAATATTTCCTATTCTACCCTATCTTGATATTAGTCAAAGGAAAAACCCAAATATAGGTTTGAAGTACTAAAGGATTAGTCATACGATCATATTTTCCAAGTGAAAAAATAGATAACTATTGTACTGACTTTACGCATTACATGATTCACACATAAGCCAATACAAAGGAGAGAAATACATGAGTATGATGATCTCTTCTAGATTATTGGATATATAAGAAGTGCCCTTTGATGATGGGGTAATTTATAGTTATCTTGACACCATGTGCACACTAACCCATTTTCCCCAAGGGTCACATTGAAGATATAAAGCTAGGGTTTCACCATTTCACTAGGAATGACAATCCATGACCAAGGTCTGAATGCACTAGAGTGAAGACAAAGCCAAATATAGAAGCATCCAAGTGTTTGAATCTTATTTAAGTACATATTATGTATAAGACACTATGTTTAAGCTCATATATTATAATTGATGTAAATGGCCTAGGCTAATGCAACTGTCTAGAGAGCTAGAGGCACCAGATCTAGAATCTAACAATTGATCCAGAGTCTACTTCCTACTTGATTCCCACATATATCAGATCTAACACTATATTAGCATTAGAAATAGATAAGTAATTTATTTTATATCTAACATAATTGTACTTTCCATTAATATCCTATATTATTTTTATAAATTCAACATATGGTAGATTTTGATTTTATCACATTAATTGGCTTACTATAGATTTGATATTCACCCTTGTTCCCTATAATTTCTATATCCTTAGCCCCAACCACTAAATTAGGATCCACATAAAAATTAGGTTTAAATAGTTATTAAATTGAGAAGACCCTGACATGCATAGGTAAGTTTCTAATTGATTAATGGTTGAATCTAGGTCTAGCCAAGTTTCTATGTTGATTTATATTTATGCACATTAATTTATAAAAAAGGTACAAGCTAAGAACTTTCAAAAATTGAAGTAAAGGTAAGATAAGTGTTCAAGTTTTCTAAAGGTACTCTTAAATCCATTAAGCACACTTATTTTTTCTAAAACATGAGTTCAAACCCTAAATATATATATTTTTAAAAAACTTTGTGGTTTGGTTTTTAGAGGATATTGAAGTCATGCTAGAGTCCAAGTTTATACCCTAGGGATATTTAGGTGACCAATTTTCCTAACTATGAATTGTTTATCTCAATATGGTGCAATCATAAATTAGAATAGGTGACAATGGAAATAACCCTAAAAGAGGAAATAGGGTTGGAAAGAGGGAATATATTAACAAACATAGGAATAAACCATCTCATGTAAATTTAAATAAAAATTAAGATGAAATTTTCAATGCCAATGTCAATGAAAATCATAAATAAAATTTTGATATTAATTCCCATGATAAAAAAATCATACATGGGAAATAATAAGATTTTTGCTAGAATTATTAGGGTGGTTAACAGTATTTAAGATTGGTTATATGCGTAAGAAAATTGATTGGCCAATGTTTAAGGCCATAAAAATACCAAGATAGATACAATTATATGGAATTGGAAGAAGAGATTATAGAACCAAGAGATATACTTTATACTTTCATCAAGGAGATAAAAAATATTCCATATCAAACATATGCCTAGGAAGGATCTTGTGATGCTGTAAAAGCCTGGTTGGTAAATTTATAGAAGTATTTCACTTTGCATGATGTGAGTTCTAATGTCAAATATTAGAGTGGGGCATGTCAACTAGTAGGTGATGGATCATTGGGGTTCCATAATATTTGTCTATTTAATGGATATGAAAACATAAATCTTACTTGGTAAACCTTTGAAAAATAATTCTAGAAAAGGTTTCTCAATACAAATCATAAGGAAAAAAAGATTAAAAAAATTAAACTCTTAAAAGAAAAAGAATCCTATTGTAATTGAGTATGGTAAGAAGTTTATTAACATATTATGCTATGTCAACTACATGTATGATGATGCAATTAAACTATATAAGAAAAATATATGCTTATGTGAAGTTTTTATGGATGATGTGAATATGACCAAGCCATGTACTCTTGATACTAAAATTAAATCAACTTGTTGTGCTGAAGAGAAGGAAAATTCTTACCTAAAAGGATAGATAATAATTATAAAACAAAAAAAACTATTCCTCTACTCTAGCTACTAGAAATAAATTTAAGAAACAAGATCAAAAAAAGAGTTTTGGGAAATTTAGTGGAAATCCTGGTAAATTTGAAAAATAGAATAGAGGAGGCTCAAAACCTCAAATTTTAGCAAATCCTAATAATATGAAAAGAATTCAAATACAAAAACATCATCATGGTCCATAAACAAGTGTTAATTCAATGCCTTTGCCTCTTAGGGAGTAGTTCAAAGTTGGGAATGTAGTGATAATCACTACAAGAAGGATTTGCCGTAGATATGAGAAAATCAACTAGAAAACCACTAGGTAATTATAGTCATTGAAAATTAGAATGTTGATTTTTAGTCCACCTTGATTGGGACTCAAGGTATAATTTTTGGTTTAAATTTTGATATTTTAATCTATTATGGGGAAACAAATAGTTTTATTTTTAATTTCATTCATGGGTAATGTGAAGTTAAAACTTGTAGACTAAGATAAGAATGGGAGGTACATTTTGGCATGGAAGAAATAATTCAAATTTAAAAAAGTTTGGACAAAGCTAAATTTTATTTGAGAGTCTTTAAGACTAAGTTAAATTTGTAAGTAACACCATTGTGTTCCTATGATATGATCCTTCACATGGATTGGATACAAGAACATCAAGATACACTTGACTATTTTTGAAAGAAAGTGCAATGCTTAGATGAAATAAAAAATATGGTGGAAAATCAAGGAACCCCAAGACCAGTTCCCAATTTTTTTAATCATTATAACTAAAGAAAGAAGTCCATAAAGGATGAAAGATTCATTAAAATTAATTGAAAGAGATCACTAAGGAAAAATAACCTAAATTAAGATAATTTTATATCTTATGATAATTAGTATTAAGAAAATTATAGGATTGCCACCAATAAGGGAGTTTTATTATTAAATTAACATTAGAATGTTGATTTTTAGTCCACCTAGATTGGGATCGAGGTATAATTTTTTGTTTAAATTTAGATATTTTAATTTATTATAAAGCAATAAATAGTTTTAATTTTACATTCATGGACAATGTGAAATTAAACCTTGTAGACTAATATAAGAAAAGGAGGTATATTTTATCATGTGAGAAATAATTCAAATTTCAAAATGTTTGGGAAGAGGTAAATTTGATTTTAGATTCCTTAGGACTAAGTTAAAATTTTAATTAACACCATTAGGTTCCTATGATATGATACTTCACATGGATTGGCTGTAGGAACATCAATATACACTTGAATATTTTTGAAAGAAAGTGTAATGATTAGATGGTATAAAAAATATAATGGAAATTCAAAGAATCCCAAGACCAGTTCCCAATTGTTTAGCCTTATAGTTGAAGAAGGCAGTCCATAAAGGATGCAAGATATACTACAAGTAATTGAAATAGTTCATTAAGTAAAGATAACCCAAATTTAGATAATTTTATATCTTATGATAATTAAAGGATGTATTTATTAATAAAATTATAGGATTACCACTAATAAGGGAGTTTTAATTTTTGATTAACATTAGAATGTTGATTTTTAGTCCACCTAGATTGGGATCGAGGTATAATTTCTGATTTAAATGTAGATATTTAAATTTTTATAAAGCAACAAATAGTTTTAGTTTTACTTTCATTCATGGACAATGTGAAATTAAACCTTGTAGACTAATATAAGAAAGGGAGTTAGATTTTATCATGTGAGAAAGAATTCAAATTTCAAAATGTTTGGAAAGAGGTAAATTTGATTTAAGAGTTCTTAGAACTAAGTTAAATTTGTACGTAACACCATTGGGTTCTTATGATCTGATCCTTCACATGGATTAGTTGTAAGAACATCAAGATACACTTGAATATTTTTGAAATAAAATTTAATGATTAGATGGTATTCAAAATATGGTGTAAATTCAAGGAATCCCAAAACTAGTTCCCAATTTTCTTAGCCTTACAACTAAAAAGGGTAGTCCATAAAGGATGTAAGATCTATTACAAGTAATTGAAAGAGATCACTAAGGAAAGATAAACTAAATTGAGATAATTTTATATCTTATGATAATTAGATAATGTATTTATTGATAAAATTATAGTATTAACACCAATAAGGGAGTTTTATTTTTCAATTCACACTATAACTAGATCTAAACTTGTTTAAAAGGCACCATGTAGGATTAATGAGATGGACTTGCAAGAACTCAAGGTCTAATTTAAATATATCATGAAGAAATGGATGATGAGACCAAGTGGTTTGTAATGGGGTGCTCTTGTTGTCTTCCTGAAGAAGGGTGAAATGCTTATAATTTTCATTTATTTTAGGATGCTCAATAGATTCACTATCAATAATATGTACTCTTGGCCTAGAATGGATGACATTTTTATTAAATGAATTTTTTTTATATGTTATCTAAAATAGACCTTCATTTTGGGTATCATTAAATTCAAATCAAGGAGTAGGATTCACAAAAAACTATTTTTTAAACTGAGTAAGGCCATTATGAGTTCACCATCATGCCCTTTGGCTTGACCAATGCATTGACAAATTCATGGATTCAATGAAAAATGTATTTATATATTTTTAGATCAGTTTGTTCTAGTATTCCTTAATGTATAGTGTACTTAAGGAATGAATATAAACTTGAACAAAACTTGTGCTTAGTCTTGCAAAGGCCAAAATAACATAATCTTTATGATAAGCTTTATAAATGGTCTTTATTTCAAAATAAAATCCATTACTTAGGGAAATAAAATTAAAATGAAGTTATTTTTATCGATCCCTTCAAGATCAAAAACATCAAGGAGTGTACCACTCTCAATAATGTTCACAAAGTGAGAAGCTTCATGGGGTTGGCTAGTTTTTATTGTATATTTTTTGATAATTTATCTAGCTTGGCTAACCAAATCACTTCCTCATAGTATAATGGGAATAAATTTGTGTGGACAACTCAGTATGAGGAATATTTTCAAAGGTTTAAGGAATTATTTACTATTACATCTATAATCATAATTCTAGATATGAATGGTAATTTTTAAATCTTGATTGATGCATCTAACAATACGTTTGGTGATAAAGGTCCTTGTCAATCATAGTGTTAAGTTTTAAGGACATGATATATAACATGTATTAGTCCAAATGGGACCAATTTAATGAGTGAAGTGCCACTTGAGAAGATTAAAATTTCTTCTACCAGTAGTATCCTCACTTTTTTTAGGCACTAGGATGATGCCTCCTTTAAGAGGGAATGGATGTAACATCTTAGGATTAGTCTCCTAAACAAGCGTGCATTACACACCATTGACAAAAAATTGCTTATTATTTTATGATATGATATTTACTAGTTTTTTAAAATTAATTGTATCTTTTTGAGTTTTAAATCATTCAACATTTAATTTTTTCATTTAATTCTAGTTATTTACATTTGATTATGTAGTTATGATAGTTTTTAGTTTCATATTTTCCATCCTTGTACTATTAATACTTGTGTGCATATTTCAAGTGGTATCATTGATGGGGATGAATTATGCCTAAAAGTGAAGGAGTCTAAAAAGAAGAAATTCGATCAATATATAGGCATATGTAAGATATACGAGAATAAATATAGACTTTTTTAACCTCTTATTTATTACTATTTCGTACTATGTTTAGACTCGTATTGTGCATAATTTATTTGTTGCACTTTGTCTTAGCCATATATGAATGGCTTATGATAGGTTTTTATTAAAGGTTTGGTGATGATGTTATGTGTGATATGTGAAGTAAAATCAAGGTGAATGTACCCTTATGTACATTTGAGGTTGCAAATAGAAACAACTTATGTTGGAATATGATCATAACCTTAGAAAGACATTGGTGAGAATAAATATTTGTTACATTTTAATTTTTTTACACCCTATAATATGAAACCAACATTATAGTGCTAGGTGCATGTAAAATTGTGATAACATAGCTTGATTGTATCTTTTGACCTTGACATAGTCATGAATGATAAAGTTTTAAAAATGATTAAAGTGGTGAAAATACCACATAGGGCATTGACTTGGAAACAAATATAAATTTATGGAAAGAAATAGATAAGAGAGAAGAAAATAAAGCAAATAAAATTAAGGTAGTTATGCTTTGAAGGCTATGAATAATTATGAGGGTTATGGCATGGTGGATTGATATAAAAAACTTATTATTTGGTCCTTTAATTTTCTTGTGAGAATGAAAATGTTAGGTGAAATAAATGAAACATGTTTGGCATGGTTATTTTAAGTATTTAGAAAGCTTGGAAGGTAGCCACTAAACTATGAAAAAATAATAAGATTCAATAAAATCACTTGACATCATTTCAAAATTGGATTATAAATTCAAGCATGAAGGGCGATAAGTAAGCTGGTATGCTCATTTTTTCTCACCATTACTATACTTGTTTATTTTTATGGTAAAACGAGAAAAATTAGATCCATGATGAAGTTTAGGGAGAAATGTAGAATCGGGTGAAAAAACAAGGAGATCATTGCTACATGCCCTTGTATAGCCCTATAGGACCCTCTTTTTACCTGCGTGATTCTCACTATCACTCTTACTACCCCATGCAATTTTTAATGTTTCTTTGTTGAATTTTTATGAAGATTTATAGTTTTCTTTGTTTATACTAATGGTGTTTTTTTAATATTAGATACCATAGTTTATTTATTTATCTGAAATCAAATATTCATTGAGTATATTAGATGATTGATTTTATCATATGCCTTAGATTATTATACAATCTTCTTTCCATATATCCCAATGATGGCTACCATTAATGGTAGGTATAAACCCTAGACCATTTTGATCTCATTATGTCACAATATCTCTATGGTTTTTTATTGTTTCCAAACCTCTATTGCTTAAAGTTAATAAGCATAATTTATGTAATGCATGGTGGAAACATGTTTATCTCTCTCTCTCTCTCTCTCTCTCACACACACACACACACACACACACACACACACACACACACACACACACACACACACACACACACACACACACACACACACACACACACACACACACACACACACACACACACACACACACACACACACACACACACACACACACACGCACACGCACACGCACACGCACACACACACACACACACACACACACACACACACACAATTTCTCTCTCACTCATTGCTTGAATACCCTTTTATGGTATTTTTATTCTACTTAGGGGATTAATACATAACCAATATTATGGTTGGGGGTGGTAAAGAAAACCAATAGAGGGATTAATATAAATATTCCTATTTTATGTAATGAGTATGCAATGGTTATTAATGAAATCTTGAGGAGTTTACTCAATTAGAGTCGAGATGTTACTATGATGTTTATTTATTTGAATCAAATGTTTGGTTTGTTAGCAAGTAATTTGTTGTATTTTCTCATTAAGAGAATAAATTGAATATTTGGTTGATTCTTAGACTCAGTGCATGTACTTATCTACTGGAATTACAAGATGACCATTATATTTGATCTCAACATGTTTATATGTAATATAAACTATGTGCAAGGATAAATCTTGATTATGTAGTCTATAATGGTACTACTATAATTTTAATTATATATGTGAAATAAATCATTTAAATTAAAATATTATTAAATTTTTTTAATACATATTTTTGATTTCATGGGATTTTAAATATTGGATTATGTTTGATCTTTACTTCAACATGATTCTTAAGTACTTGTAAGCTTTATATGACATCTTATCTCTGATTTGCCCACATGGTTTATGAAAACTTGATATGTATGACTACACTTTTAACTTATGTATGCTTATAGTCTTGACTATGGGTATAAATATGTGCATTCTAATAAACTTGAAAATTATGCCTCAACTTATAGGAATGCTTATATTCTATGTAGTTGAATATAGACTAGATTATATTATCCATACTTAGACTATTGCATGATTTTGTATTATGAGTATAAATTATTTTGAATGTATTGTTTAACATATATTATATGGTTTCAACTTGATAATTTTAACTTTAAGTTCATGAATGAACATTGATTACTTTAAGTTTTATTGGGGATATATTAACCCTTGTTTTGCTTGGACTATGAAAATTTAGATCACATGCTTATTTTTATATTATTAGAAAGTACATAAAATGGAATAAACACTTTATGAATTTCATACATGACTGTACTATCTAGTTTAAAACAAAAAATAATATAAATGGTAGATAGGTCTGTGTTTTTGGAATCCATACTATGTAAAATAGAATTTGAAGATGTTAGTTATTTTATTTGATAGACATGATACTCTATAATGAGGCTTGTTATTCTGGATATGATGCCAATAGTGCTATAAATGTAACCTTTGAATGTTCAAATTTTGGATGAGTACTATAATTTTTTTAAATGCATAAAAATGAATTTTCCATGAAGGTAGGGTAGAAAAGTATAAGACTTATCTACACTAGTATGAATTATTGGGCTAGGGAATGAATGCTTAATAAGAATTGGGTAGCCCTATCCTCATTCTCTTTATGATCAATTTGACTAAATGGATACATGTAATGAATTTTAACATGTTTCTTTCTATGCTCTACTCTTACATTTGGTTTTTAAATAATTAGTAGCCTCAATTTATATTGCTGACCTTGTTAAGATATAGATTCTAGGGTTTCAAAAACTCATTCTTCATTAAAATTATTTTGATGTGATTGCATGTAATTTTGAATGATTTATTTATATAGACATGGGGAAATTTTGTGCTATCTAAGGTTCATTACATTAATACTTGCAATGTATTATGGATATCATATTTATTTGTAGTTGGCTTGTTATCACTTATAATGGTCAACATCTTGCTATTACAATCAATATAAGAATGCATGTGGTAAAATAAAACATTTAAAATCATCCTAATGATGTTTCTTCATATAATATGTTGGTATGATTTACTTAAAGTACTCTTATATCCTGATGTTTTAACTTGATTAAGTTTGCATACACTTTTAATATTTTTATTTACTAAGTAACTCAATCCAATCATGATAAGTGTGAATTATTTAAAAAAAATTAAATATTGTGATGTTTTTAAATTTCATTCCCATGTTGGTAAAATAATTCTCTCTCTCTCTCTCTCTCTCTCTCTCTCTCTCTCTCTCTCTCTCTCTCTCTCTCTCTCTCTCTCTCTCTCTCTCTCTCTCTCTCTCTCTCTCTCTCTCTCTCTCTCTCTCACGCACACACACACAAAGTGATATACTTGTGTTTTTCACCATTAAGCATTAGAATGTGGAAAGAGGCATGAGCTAGGCATGCATGGAGCAATGATTAATTTTGTTGGAAATATAATTTATAAAATTTTAAGATAATATAAGGATGTTTTAATATGAAATTAATATTTGGATGTTATATGGATTACTATGTTATTTTTTACAAGTTAGATTGGAGTATGGATGTTGATAAATTATAATTTACTCTTTTTGAACTATGTTGTAAATCTTGGACAAACTTTTATTCTATTAATAATGGTTGTATATAACTTATAAATGTGGTTACATGAAACTCTTTATTAATTTTCATGACAAAGTATGTATATTAAAATAAACTAGGCTCTATTGAGTTGTCACTATAAACCTATGATAACCTCTTAGAATTACTTGCATAGTAAAGGAAAATTTACATCGTTAAGGGAAAATATATTTTCACAATTGGCATACATTACTTTTCCTTGTGAAATGAAATAGAGTCTTGGTAAATCTAGTTATAAGGGTAAAGATCTAAGAGACATGGTCTAGGTTCTACAATTGATTCCTTAACCTAGTGAATGAGACTTCATTAGATGATTTAAGGTTGTGGCAAATATGTACTTGGTAATTGATGTATGCCTTATCCTTATAGATAATTTTACATTTTAGGTAGTTCTGTAATTGATCAATGGTTTAATTTGACCCTAGCCAAGTTTTTGTGATAATCTAACTTCCTACCCCCTACTTTATAACAATGGTGTATGTTGAGAACTTTGGCATGATGAAACCAAGTAGATATAAGTGTGAAAGTTTTGTGAAGGTACACTTAAATACCTTATACAAATTATCTATTTTGAACAAATGATTAAAAATCATAAATAAATAGTTATGTAAAAAAAATTATGGTTTGGTTTTTATAGGATGTTATAGTCTTCCACTATAATCACTCAAAACATAGTTTTTTTCATCTCATAAAATCATAATGTATGGATATGTATGATGGTATTATGGATTGGGATATATTTACTTACACTAAGATTCTCCTCCTTGATATTAGAAGAAGTGATAACAAGTACCATCTATGGGTCTAAGTCAACATGTTTTATTTGAGTAGTACCAAGCTCTGTGTGTGTTTGAGACACATTCTATCTCCTTGTGGATTTATACATCACCAATTTATCTATTGGGTGGATTTTTTCAACATATTTAAAGGAATTATTACACATACACTATCCCCTTTTTCTAAATACATGCATCCATCTCATCAAGACCATTTGTAGTCACATTTTACTCTATGGTATCCCTCTCTCTCCTCTAATCTCAAGTTTATGTCCTCCTCCTCTAGATATTATTTTCAAGAAATCCTAGATAAATATTCCTTTCTTAAAGGAAGAGGGATAGGAATTGGAACTAAGGTATTCCTCATGAAAAAATAAGATAGAATAATAATTTTTTGTGTAAAGAGTGGTGTTACTAGTATAACTAAAAATGTAATTATTACTGAAGCACTCCTATTAGGATCTAGTGATTCTTGGCCCAAGGTATTCCTCAGAAATATGATGTAGGGTATTATATCATCCTCTGATTCATGACTATGGGATAAAAAATTCTAGCTTGTCTTTGCACTTTCAATTTTTTGATGAGTTTCAAAAAATAACTCTAACACTAGGAATCTGAGCCACACTTGAAATACTACCTATCAAGAGATCCTTACACATAGAAATTTTTTTGGTTTAAACCTATTTTAAATGTTTGAATCCTTTGAGTCCTCTATGATAACCTAATTAATCTTCTACCTCTTGGATCCAACCTATTGGTACCATGTCAATATTATTTATCCAATATAAGGGTATTATAATTTTAAACTCTTCTTGAGATAACCCACCTTCATTCAAGAAAGTGATTTTACCCCCATGTAATGACACCAAATAACCTCATCCACTCATTTTTAGACATCACAATTTATTTGAAAATTTTAAGGACTTAATTATTCTGGAAGACTTCATTTGAAATTTCATCAAACTATTCACATGCAGTGTGTCTTCTATATGGTATTTTTAAAAATCTATATGGTATTATCTTTATAACAATAAATTAGTGTCTAAATTCATTCCCTTTTGTTGTCCTCATCAATGTAGGACTGATTAAGGAATTATTATTTTCTATTTTCTTCACCCCAAAACTAATTTGGTTAAATTTATACTACCCATTCATGTTTGGTTCTTTATGAGAATTTAATAAGATAGTTGGAATGTAAAATATTTCTTTAGATTTTAGTTAATTAATTTACATACAAACCATCCTATTTATGATGTGCACTTGTATATAATTTTCCCCAGACTCTATCTTTTTTTATTTATATATGAAAAATTTAATTTTATGTCTATTAATATTTTGACACATTCACTTTTTAAATTTACTACTTATTGGTCTACACATGTTTTAAAAAAGAATGTATGTTATAAAAAGTATCCCCTCCTAAGTTTTAAACTATTCATTGATGTTTTCCTTTATAAAATTTTAGAAATTATATATAAGAGTGGTTTGTTATAATCCCATCCATTATTCTTATAACCATGGAACTTATCATGCTCAAATTATACACCCTAAGAAAATGTTTGTTGGGGTGCACTAACTTTGACATCATTAAAGTAAGTACCAAATGTACCACTCCACCAAGCCCCTAAATATCACTATCTATTTTTTTAATTTATTATGGTTAGAAGAATGTGATATGTATGTATGTATGTATGTATGTATGTGTGTGTGTGTGTGTGTGTGTGTGTGTATATATATATATATATATATATATATATATATATATATATATATATATATATATATATATATATATATATATATGACATCAAAATGAATGTTATAATAAAATATACATGTATCCTTTCTATAATATATTGAAATATGTAATATATAAAACCAATTGTATTTATTTTTATCCATAATTTATAAAATTAATCATCAGCACTAAAAATTACCATCATTGAATAATATGTTAAAAAGTTTCATTACATCATGATTAATAATAACCATCATTGAACATCATGGTTTTATAAATTTTAAACTAAGGTAAAAAACGGTGATCAAGAGGAGTGGGAGTTGAGGGGATTTTAGAGTTGGTTTCAAAATGTATGTTTCTATAAGAGAGGTTTTTTCAGGGTCTCTTAGTAGTTAAGTTTATGTTAAGAGAATAAAGTTATGTTAAAAAATCCTTGCAAAAATAATGATGAATAGAAGAATATCTAGGGTTTCAGACCCACTCATACTTTAGGTAAATTTTGGGTGATGGTAAAGTATATTTTCATAAAATAGACATGAAGGAACCTATAAAAGGGTTAGTTACAAATCAAGATAAGATTCATTCTAAGCCATTGTGAGAGATTGGGAAGTAGTTTTTTGATAGAATATAAGAGACCTCAGATTATAGTCAATGACTTGGAAACCATTTAACCTTTTGGAAGGAGTTTATTTTCAAACTAGAAAATAAAAAATAAACATTTCCATTTAAAACGTCAAAATGGAAGATCATATCTCAAAATTGGAAAAAGGGCCTTTATTTTCATAATTAATGGGAAATGGTTAAAGTAGATGGAACTTAGGAGGTGGAAAATGAAAAATAAAAAGAGGGAGTATATCTATCCTTAAAATTTATTTAGAGAGGTTTATTCATTATTTCTTTCTCATCCTTGTAAGATAAAGATAAGATCCTCAAAGGGGGATCCTAATTTCTTAATAACTTAGGACTGTTCATGAAACTTAGGAAATAGGGTTTAATGCTTTCATATCTAAGTATTATTTAGTCCAAATGTAGGTTAAAATTAATGGTATTCCATTATAATTCTATAATGATTATACCCTAATAATTAAGGGAGAAGAAACTTGGTACAATTTTGTAAATTAAACTAGAAACCCTTAACCATTCTAGGGGTTCATGTACATTATCATGTGTCTTGATGGATCTAAAGTCATTGGTAACTAATATTTAAAAATATGCATATAGGATTAGAGTTCACTTTAAAGGGCTGATTATGATAAACTCTCTTTTTGTTACAATGAATTCTATGCTCAAGGACACCTACAGAAAGACTACCCATTCTACTTAAAAAATAATATTTCAAAAAATGGCTCTTATTGTTTCTATATAATGAAATCACTTAGATAGATAAATAAAAATAAAAAAATGGATATCAATATAAATATTAAGAGTAGATTAAAAACATTATAAAAAATTATTAAGAGCATAACATAATAGATGCACACTAAATATTGATAGTGTGGTAGAACACTAAAAATATCTGAGTGGGCCACTTCAAAGGAGAACCTTTAAAAATTTGTAATAAGAACATAATTTAAAATATGATCATGTAATACTAATCCATGCCTCCTCTGTATATTATACTAAGGATATGGTTAAACCTTTGGCCTACATTACTATTATTGAGTGTGGATCCCTTTTGGGCTATCACATGACCTTAGGAGTGTATTTTGGGGGCCTAAAGAGCTCCATAAATGTGGAGAGTGAATTTTTACCCACTTCACCTTTTGTGGAACCTTGTTCCACATGTGAGTGGAATATTCTTCATATTTTCTAATTTCTACGTTTCCATGTTTTATGGAGTTGGTTATTAGATGCCTTTTTCCCATGTTGATTTCTTTGATCTTAGGGAGCTAGTTATTTATTGGAAAAGGGGATGCCTTCCTTGTTTCTAGGAGTTTATTATGATCACATGTTATTGGAAAATGTGATTTAAAATGTGGAGACTCTATCTTGGCATGTTCCTTCTTGGATGGGATTTTAGATGAGCTTGATGAGGTGGAACTATGGTGTCTTTAGTGGAGGATGATTACCTTGGATAAACATGGTGCAATTTCTCCTCCTTTTGTGGATTTTCCTTCATTTAATATATATACAGGTGTGGTGTGGCCTTTAGAGGTTGATGGTTTATTTTTAGGGTGTGACTTTGAGAATTATAGTCAAAGTGCAGATATTTTTACAAAGTATAAGTGTTTATTGCAGGGTGTGCTATAGTAGCTTATGATATATAGTATTATGCTGGTGCAAGTGAAAGTGAAACATTTATTTATGCAAAATTTTGTATAAGATATTTTTCTATCTCTATGAGAGTTCATTGTAATCTTGGTTTTTTAGATTACATTTTTATTTGAGGACTTTCTTGGTGGATGTAGCCCACATTGGGTGAACCATGGTAGATCTGCATTTTTATCTTATTCTCTCCATTTATGCTTTCATAATAACTATGATTTAAGGAATGTTTCCATGATGTAGGTTATTTCATAATTTAGATATGATTTATGGTAATATTAAATCTAGTTTAAAGTTTTAATTCCTAACAACTAGTATCAGAGCCATTGGTTGTGTTTTACCGAAGTGGTAAATCACAAGAAGGTTATTAGCTTGAGTGGGAGATATGGGAGAAGAGATCTGATTCAAGATTGAGAAGTTTTATGGTAAGAATTTTGGTTTGTGGAAAATGTATATGGAAGATTACCTATATTAGAAGTAGTTACATCTCCATTTGGAGGGGAAAGTAGAACAACCTATACGTATGAGTGATGTAGATTGGTCATTGCTTGACAAGAAGACATTGGGGTCCATACGATTATGCCTTGCATATTCTATTGTACTTAATATTTTTGATGAGAAAACCATAAATGATCTCATGGATAAACTTGGAAAGTTATATGAGAAACCATCTGCTTGTAATAAAAATTTTCTTATGAAAAGATTATTTAACATGAAAATGTCTGATAATGGTTCTATTGCTAATCATCCAAATTATTTTAATATGGTTGTACGTATGATCATTTTTATTGGTATTAAGTTTGATGATGAAGTTAGATCTTTGCTAATCTTATGTTCTTTGCCTGATAGTTAGGATAGTTTGGTTATAACTGTGAGTAATGTAGTCTCTGCCAAGGGAAGATTGAAATTTGAGGATGTTATAGGTGTGATTCTTAGTGAGGAGATATGAAGGAAAATCATTGGTGAATCATCCTTAGTTAATGATTTATCTATTGATACTAGAGGGAGGTAAAAGGATAAGAGAGAAATTAACCATGGAAAGTAAAAAGGTAGATCTAAATCTAGATCTAGATCCAAGATGATATGCTAGCATTATGGGAAGAGTGGACACTCAAATAAGAATTGTTGGTCAGTTCAGGATAAGAATTCCAACAAGGAGGAAATGAATGAGGTAAATGTGACATCAAGTAAATCATTTCAAGATGCCTTAATTTTTTTATGGATAGTTTTTTTGAGTCTTGGTTATTAGTTTTAGGGGCTTCTTTTCATGCCACCCCACATAGGCATTATTTTAATGATTATGTTCAAGAGAATTTAGGACATGTTTATCTTGGTGATGATGAACCATATGAGATAGTAGGGAAAGGTTGTGTTTAGGTGAAAATATATAATGGGAACACATAGATACTTAAAGATGTAAGACATGTGCCTATGTTGAGATGGAATTTGGTTTTAGTGGAATAATTGGGTAGTAAGGGTTATTCAGAATGTTTATTATAGATTCTTAGAAAGTTACCAAAGGTGTTCATATGATTTTGAGAGGTAAGAAAGTTGGTACTTTATATTTGACTAGTAGTGTTGATTCTTATGATTTAGTTACTACATATGGAAATGCAACTATGTGGCACTACAAGCTCGGTCATATGAGCCATAAGGGCATGGAGATCTTAAGAGTTAAGTTGCCTAGATTGAAAGATAGAGATCTAGAGTTTTGTGAGAATTGTGTGTATGGGAAACAAAAGCAAGTTAAGTTCCTGAAGGTTGGACCTATAAATAAGGAACACAAGTTAGAGTTGGTACATTTAGATGTATGGGGACTAGCTTAGGTATCTTCTATTGGTGGATCCAATTATTATATTACTTTTATTGATGATACTAGGAAAGTTTGGGTATATTGTATTAAAAACAAATCTGATGTATTTCACACTTTTAAGAAGTGAAAATCCTTGGTTGAGAATGAAATAGGTCTCAAGTTGAAATGTCTTAGATTAGATAATGGAGGTGAGTATTGTAGTAATGCTTTCTTTGATTATTTTTCTAACAATGTAATCCATAGGCAAATGACAGTTCTAAGATCTCCAAAGTAGAATGGGGTATCTGAAAGGATGAACAAAAAAATAATGGAATGTGCTAGGAGCATGAGGTTACATGTAGGATTGCCTTTATATTTTTAGGTAGAAGCAATTAACATGACAATATATCTAATTAATAGAGGACCTTCTATGCCTTTGGATGGAGACATTCCTGAACAAGCTTGGTTTGGTAAGAATGTTGATTATTCTTTTCTTAGATTCTTTGGATGTGAGGCTTTTTTTCTCATTAAGAAAGAGGATAAGACCAAGTTAGAGGCTAAATTAGAGAAATGTACATTTGTTGGTTATGGTGAGGATGACTTTTGTTTCCATTTATAAAGAATTGAATATAAGAAAATATTTTGGTCTAGAGATGTAGTCTTTTATGAAAAATTCATGTATAAGGATCGATTATAGGAATAGGAATAGGAATAGGAATATAAAGAGTACATAGTATTGGATGACATTGTGGATGGTAAAGTATCCAATGATTTAG
>JARHVA010003686.1:1750000-1767500 GCA_037957365.1 Torreya grandis
TTCATGATCAATATTTATGTGGAAGAATATTAAATCAAAGCTTACATTTTGTTGTTGCAAAACCAAAAATATGGGATGATAGGATGAAATGATTTTATGTTCAAGAGGCAAGTGCAAGCCTCATGGTGAGGCATGAGTATCCATATTTGGATTTTTTTTCATATTTTAGACATCATGCCTACATCCATCAGCTAAAATAGAAATATATTAAAATTTTGACAAAGAGCATAGATGATTTCATAATGTATAAAATAAGTACCTTCAATTCATACTTTCTTTCTTATAGAATAAGATAGGAAAGGCTTCCTGACTCCTATAAGGAAAATGGATTAATCTCCTTGAATATTATTAGGTGGGCACTATATACACACAATATTTTTAAAATTTATCAATTGTTGATGTTTTCTCTCTTGAAAGGATCCATCAAATCTTAATCTCTCTAAGTGCATGTCTTAAGAGGTGCATTGGGAAATGGGTTGGTAGACATTTATTGATTCATAGGATTGTTGGCCCCTATACCATTACCTAAAACCACTAAAATATACTCTTATCCAATTACCTAAGCAAAAAAATCCACTTACACACTCCCCTAAGTAATTCACCATCCAAAATAGACCCTACCTAATTAAACACCCCATTTTATTCATTTTCTTACTACGTCAACATGATCAACCTTGTTAGGAATTTAGTGCACATTACGAAGCTCTGTCAACCCAAATCGATGTAGTTTGAGGTCCAACAGTTCTATTTACTACCAAACAAAGGGCATGTTAATAATGATAGAAACAATTGGACAAATTATTTTAGAGGAATACAATTGAAATACACTTCAATAATAATTAAATCTAAAAAGAGAGAGATGATGTGCAGCTCCACATATTACAAAGCCTTAAGTCAAGGGAAGATGACGAGATTATAAAATATCTCATCCAAAGCCTAATGTATTTGAACATGCAATTATAAATTCTAAAAACTATGTGAGTACATAGATAATATAATTCTAAATCCTAAATTCATTTCACCTTCAAACTACTTATCTTCAAACACCTAAATGAAATTTATAAATATATTTTCAATCAAAAAAATTATAAATATATTAAACTTAATGTAAATTAGTTCAATTATCCCTTTGAAAGTAGTTTCGAATTATTTTATGGATGGTATGTCACTATTATAAATGCCATTATTCAATTTTATGATTAATAAGATCTTCACATCCTTCCTCCAATATGGAACTTAGATATTCTAGTTTTATGATTATCATAAAAAATTATATTGTGGGTAATTATGTGTAAGTTAGTACATAGTTGGTGTGGATTATCCCCTCTATTATAACATTTACTTGGAAAATATCTAAATTTATTATTTTGCAAATTTAAACAATTCATTTAATCCTTTGAAGAATGAGGACTTAATTTTGAAAGATGGAACCTAGGCAAAAATATATGAACATAAAAGGCATGCTTATATTGTCATATAAATAGGTGGAGAAATTTGACATAAGAACAAAATTGCATTACAATCCTATAATCCCTAAATATTCAAAGAGGGAGATGATGTGCAGGTCCAAGGTCTATAATGTTTTAGTCTAGAGGTATATGATGAGACTATAATATGCCTCATCCAAAGCACAATGTAGTTGGACATGCAATTTATAAATTCAAACAATCATGTGAGGACATAAATATTATAATTATAATTTTAAAATTTAATATACATTAACACTACTTATCTTTTAACACCTAAATATATTTTATAAATATATTAATTTTAATCTAAATTAGGTCAATTATCCTTTTGAAATTAGCATCAAAATATTGTATGGAAGGTATGCCACTAATATGTCATTGTTCAATTTTATGATTAAGGTCCTCACATCATTGCCTCAATATCAAATTTAGAGATCCTAATTTTATAATCAATGTTAGAATTTATAATGTGTAATTATGTGGAGGTTAGTACATAATATAATGAGGTTCACTACACAATATGAGTAAAGTTTTACAAATAACTTAATGAGAAATATATGTTCATATTTGAGCTTTTATATTGTTAATAATTTAGTATAGAACTATGATATGCATGTTAAGGTCATGAAAGGTTTTAAATTAGGGGGAAATGATGAGACTATAAAATAAAAGTATTTGGAACTTGTCAATTCCCAATGAGACTCAATTTATAGATTAGATAAATGAATGGTTCATAGAACTTATCATTTCTTGATGGCATGTAATTCACAGATCAAACATTTGAATCATTGTAAGAAAATAAGTCAGTGTCTGACCAACACCAATTATTTGAATCGATCGATGGGAGTTTGATAGAAATAAACTTATTTCTCAATAGCATGCATTTCATCAATTCACCGATATAAAGTAATATAGTACTTAAATGAAATTTTAAACTTTATAGGTCAATAATTTATGCATGTATAATACACCACCCATGGTTTACAATTTATCTGCATTTATCAATATATATCTAGCTATATTATAACATTTAAACTTTATAAACTATGAAATTTAAATGTTATAATAGATCTAGGTGCTAATATCAATAGATATTCATCCATTTCACATTTATTAAACCTTTTCCCTATTCATGCTATGTTCTAGGTACTAATATTGATAGACATTTGATCATTTCACATTTAATAAACCCTATCCTTACTCATGTTATTATTTAGGTGATAATGGTAATATTATATCTAGGTGCTAATGGTTATATTATATCTATGTTCTAATGGTTATAGTAGATAATGTGCTAATTACATATACTAAAATTAAATATTTATAACATCTCAATATTGTAAATTTGACCAATATCAATCAAGGCTCTACCCTTCAGTTTTAAACCTCATTATTACCAAAAGGCCACATTCACCATATCATTATGTCTAAATTATTATATCTTTGTATAATTCATATCATTTTGATGACCTAAGTCTCCTACACTATATAAAATTTTTAATACATGATAAACATCCTTCACCATTGACTACAAATCTATACTTATTTTCTAGCCCTTTGGGTATTATTGGATACATAGGGAAACTAATATTGATGATAGTGTCTAAATCCTTATCTAGTGTCTATTTACAAAATTCATCCAAATTAAAAATATTTTGAAACTTAGCCTATTTGTCTTATTGAACCCTACTATGAGATAATTTCAAAAGGTGTGTTATAAATACAAATCTAAGCCTTCTCATTATTCATCTATAAAATACCAAGAAAATACCTACTAAATCTCAATCAATCAACTACACAACCAAGTAATTTTATCCTATTCATCTCTATTTTCATATCAAGCATATGATTAGTCATATCATATGTCTGAAGCATTCAAATAACATCCCATGAGTGATATTCATCAAGTTAAAAGCTAGATCACTGCATACATATTAATACAATATATTATAAATTTATGCACACACATTCCCATACATTGGGGATAACTACATAAGTTTGAATCCCTCATTGGAGTATTAGATATTTTGACAACACTTAGTAACATAGGGATCATTGAGGTTAGATCAACATTGTGATCCCACTAACCCATTTTTAGCAAACTCATTCTAAGGGTGAATAAAGGTAAAGAGATAGGTTTTATTAATTAAAAAATAGTGATAAAATATATCTTATATCTGAATATATCATCAAAAAGGTAACAAAAAATATAGAATAACGAATTTAATTGCATTGAGATACAGTAATTATTATGTATTATATACCTCATCACAACTAGATACTAGCTTTGATAGTAGTGTCCAAATTTGATGGTAGTTTTTTAAACTACAAAATTATAATTTATATAATCTAAAAACTGATCCAAAATACTAACCCTACATACATTCTAACTATTTTTAGTCTAGACCTACTTGTGCACAATAAAACCCAACTAAGTATCATTTCTCTTGGTATTACAATCAATTGAACATATTTCAAATTTGTTACTTTATATATTTAACATATCTCACTATTATAATTAATAATATTCATTTATCTAAGTTTTCAATTAATTGGCCTACTATATATTAGTTTATCACCCTTGTGATTAAAATATTTATATATTCCTAACCTTATCCACTACATATTCTAAATTCAGGTTTAACCATCCTATGAACTTGACCTCTATATTTTTCCATTTAACTCCTAGTGTGATGTAGTTTTTTTTTATTTTTTCTAGTTTCTAAATTGATAAAATTAATTCAAAAATCATATTTCTTTACAAATCAAAATAATAGATTATTTCATAGATTTTGTGTGCCTCTCTTATCCAGTTCTCACTTAAGTATTTATAACATTTAAAATAGATAAAATGGAACCCCTTCCTCTTCATAACACTAATGAGGGTGGTAGCTAATTTCTATCTAATCAGGTCTATATTATTACTCATTCATAATATAAGGTGACACTTTTTCAAACCCCACCCCCACCACCCATGATTACTCTTTTTAGTGGGGGTATGATTAATAAATATTTAGTAACTAGGGTTTGTGTTGGTCAAGCCTTTTTATGTTTACTCACCATCACTAAAGAAGAGTCATAAAAGTAAAACCAATATTTGAGAACAAATATCACATCATTGCAAAATCAACTTTCATATATAAAATATTCAAAATGTTTTAGTAATACACATAAATTTATATCTTCTACCAATGTTTTGCCTAACAAAGAATCATTTCAAAATCAAGAGTTTAAATAAAATTTATTTACAATAAATAATATACATAATATGTAAAAGGATAATAGAATTCCAAGTGATATTATAAGGGTATTGTTTAGACACAATTTGATTACATTATGTCCTTTATAACATATAAGAAGAACAAAATATTATTTCGAATATCATAGAATGTATGGGCATCATACCACTCATTATTTGTATATAAATAAGAATATATAATGTGTGGTTGATAGTGGTGATCCTAAAATAGACACATCTAACTTTTTCTCATAAACATTCTCAAAAATTCAAAAAAATCAAAAAAATTAGAAAATATAAAAAACATTTAAACAATTTAAAAATACAAAAATATTCAGCATTCCCATGTTTATTATCTCCTTGGAATTTATGTTGTTTGATTTATGTTATTATATATAATATAATTTCATTCCTATATACACATATGTTTCATAGATCTTTGAGTGTGATACAGGGATACCTAGACACATGATATATGAACTTTTAGATGTTGGACCTCTCCTCTACCCATGTCATATAGTACAATCGGGGCATCTTCTTCTTTGACCATGATTGATACATGTTACATATCCTTTATGATCATTTATACATTATCATTTTTAAGCTTATGTACAAACACCTACACATGTTTATATCCATGCTCATTTTTTTTGAAGTGTACTTGATATGCTATGTTACATAATGTTTTTTCTAACACATATATGTAGGGACTAGTATGATATGTTTATGTTGGTTTCTTATGATTTATCTATTTTTCACTTTCTTGAGTGTTTTCTATTTCTTCATATTTTCATTCCTGTGGAACATTTGCATATGTTCCTTATTTGTTGGTCCCTATGCCATTGTATGTTGATTGGTTATTTAAATATGTCATTGTATGAACATTTAAATATGTCATTCCTCTCAATTATTTAACATGCCTCTTGGATGAGGTCTCCTTGGACCATTATTTTTCATTACATTGAGTGATCTTGTGTATGTTCTTGATTGTTTGTTGAGCTTGTATTTTTACTATCTATACATTGTCATGATATATATCATGCATCTTAGGACTTGATGTGATCACATACTATGTAATTCATTGATATATCTATATAGGCATGTTATAAATATATGATGAATGATTCATACATATATTATACAATTAACTTATCCTTTTTAGGTACTTACAATAATCTATTTTCCTCACCTCAAAAGGTGAGCATGTCATAAAAGCATGACCTCTAAATTTTTCATAGTTTATAGATTTTAGTGGGGGCATATCATAAATATATGGAATAAAAAATTACACACTTACTCATTATATTCATATTTTAGTGGGGTTATTCCATAAATACATTATAATTGCACAATCTCTAATTCAATTTCATGATTCATATGTACACTTGGGTTAGAATCTTATACATTACACCAATTTTACATAGATTTGAAACAAAATTTTTCATATTTATGATACATATACTAAAATTTAAACATATTAGAGGCATATATTCCATTATATTTAAATAAAAATTTTCAAGATTACTATTCATCGAGATGTATTGATTACACTAGGATGTATTGTTATCGATCTTGTTCTGTTGTAGTAGTTAGTTCATTTTATAGGTTGAAATTATTAAATCATTAAACATAACCATATTTATAGGTTGGAGTGAATTAATTCATATAGTATCACCATATTTATAATATGATTTAATTATATCACTCACTCTCACCAGATTACTTATTCTAACTTGAGCTATGTGATTGAGATATAATGATCTCAATTGTCATGTTACAACTCATCCTTGCATTGGATTGGGGGAATAATACCTTATAATATCCATTTTAAAATCTCAAAGGTTCAATATTTAACCTATTTCAAGTATAATTCTTAATAAATAAACATCTTTACCAAGTCAAATCATCAATAGGAAACATGGTTGCATCGACACATAGGTGTACTCTTTCATTACTCTCTTTATTTTCAAGCATTTAAATTATTTCATTTTTTAGATTATATGAATTGATTTATAATATAAAATTCTCTTATTTATATGTCATACATGAGAAAAAAACTTAAATTGCAATCAAGGAAAGTCAAGGTATGTTTTACACACTCATATATGCATTTATTTCTTTTAAACTAGTAATTTCATCCTTATGCATTACTAGATTAAAGAGAGGGAAAATGTAGATATTAAAATTAAATATTTATAACATATTAATATTTCACATTTTATAAATATCATTCAAGGATCTACCCTTAAGTTCTAGACATCTATATTGCTAAAAATCTCACATTCACCATCTCATAGTTCGTAAATGCTTATCTCTTAGTTTGATCCATATCATTCTGATGACCCAAGTATCTTGCATTGCACAAAAAGATTAAAAAGTGATAAACATCCTTCATTATTAGTTTCAAATATATACCTATTTTATATCCCTCTAGACACTATTAACTATTGAGGGACACTATCATTGACAGAAGTGTCAAGATCCTTATCTAGTGTCTAGTTCCCAAAAGTCATTCAAATTACAAATGTTTTGAAACCTATGGGTTAGCCTATTTTTATTAGTAAACCATACCATGATATATTTTCAAAAGGTGTGGTATAAATATAAATCTAATCCTTCTCATTATTCATCTAGAAAATACAAATCAAACACCTACTAAATTTGAATCAATAAACTACACAACCAAGATATTCTACCTTATCCATCCCTATTTTCATATCAAGCATATGAGTAGTAATATTACATGTTTAAACCATTCAAAGAGTAGTCCATGAGTGATATTTTTTAGGTTACAAGATATATCATGGCACAAATATTTATATGTTATATTTCACCCTTATGTATACACATTCCCACAAATATGGGAGAACTACATAAGTGTGAGGAATTATTTAGAGTATTGGCTATGTGGGTAACACTCAATGATAGAGGGGTCTTTGAGGTTAGCTTGATACTTTGAGCCCACTGACCCATTTTTATCAAAATCATTTTAAGGGTGAAGAAGGGTGAAGAGCTAGGATTTATTCAATTAGTAAAGAATGATAACCTATATCGTAGATCTAAATAAATCATTAAAAAGGTGATAAAAAACATAAAACTATGAAGTTAGTTCCATAGTTTAGTGTAGAGCTCAAAATAGTGTGGAACTCACATAGTGTTCCAAATATATCACAATTTTTTTTTTAAGAAATTTGTTGACTATGAAGAAATATCTATGAAAACATCAAAATTTTGAGTGAAAATGGTCTATAGATGGTGTAGAACTCAAAATAGTATGAAATACTGAGTGATACTTTTCCAAAAAGTGAAATATTAGAACTCTCACATAGTATTCCAAAAATATTTCAATCAAATCATAATAGTTGTTTGAAATAAATATGGTGCATAATATGTATTATTATTACAAATAATTTTATGTATTTCCATTTGAATTTACTTCAAAGATATAATATATCCAAGTGAAAATATCAATAAGTTATAATTTGGAGGATGGAAAGTTTTGGAAGTATGGTTGATAAGTTACAAAACTTGCTAACTTAGCATAGATCCATATGACTCTAATTCAATAAATATATCTTAAACATATAATGTTTTTAATTTTTTTATCCCATTAATTTGGTAAAACATAAATATATAGCTAAAGTTAGCTAAAAATATAGGATGTAGCATAATGCATGTGGCTCAGATTTTGCCAAAGTTCTCATTTGAAATAGAACTCAAAAAGATTAAAAAATTCATCATTTTACGAAGAACTCAAAATGGTGACAAAAATCCTCATTTTCCATATCACCATCATGCACCTTGTGGAAGTGAAGGTTTGTAATTCTAGAGTTTTGTTGATTTTCTTGGAAGAAAAACATGAAAGCTTGCTTGTACTTTGTAGGTTTTAGTTGTAGATATTTCTTGAACCCCAAATAATTTTTACATATATGTTTTATATTTTGAGTAAAATTTCATTAAAATTTCATGTAAAGGTTATAAATTAAATAAAACAATTTCATCTAGTTTTATTATCCAGCCAATCAAATTCCTTGATTTCATTTATTATTCTAACAGTTATGGAGTTTAGTATGTAAAATTATTATAACATTCTTTAGGGACATATTATACAATTTTTAAAGTTTTTGATCATGATTGGATAATTTTTTTATTGATCTTACTACTATCAAACTAGTTTTTCTTGAAAAAGTTGTTCTTTAAAAATCATAAACTAGAGATGCAAACATGAATATTTATAATTTATCTATTAATTATAATGAATTAAAGAGGTTACATCCCTAGGTTTAACAAAAAGGAATCATTTTAAATATTAATATCATGTCTTGAATTCAAGGCTAAAAAAAATATAATTAGATACACTATCCATTTAGGTCTAGTAAATATATTAGAGAATAGATGTGAGGACCTTAATGATAAAATTGAATATCGATAATGATCTTTAATAGTGACATACCTTCCATGCATGAATTTGACATTGATTTCAAAGAGATAATTGAATAGAAGTTGAATTTTAATATATTTATAAAATGAATTTAGGTTTTCAAAGAAAAACAATGTGAATGTATAATGAACAACATAAACAAAAACATTAACGTTAAATAAATAAGAGATATGACAATAATGAATTCAATTTCTCATTAATTTTTTGATTGAAAAACAAAGACTAGATGAATAAGAGTGAATAAAATATGAATAATTTGAACATGTATTTCATGTATGCATGTTTATATTCACATGATTTTTTTTAAATGTTATTTACATGGGGATATATCCTTCAAGAGGGAACTCAAGAGGGCCAAACCCATTTTAAAAATAATAGCTTAGTTGCAGAATGAAATTATGGAATAACAATATTAATAGTTGGACAAATATTACATAGGAATAAAATTACACTATAAAACATTAACTACCTCAAGTTTCTACATAGAGAGGAGGTCTAAAATTAACAAAAATTGAAATTTTACACTAATTTACACATAGATATAACCTCCACTAACAAGATTTTTTTTAATTTCATCATAATGTTTTTTAAACTAATTGATTTCTATACCATTTATGTCCTTCAACAAATTATATTACATGATAAAACATTCCAGTTAAAAGTGTTTTATTGAATATATTATTTATTATTAATCTTATGCTCATGGAATACCTTCATCCAAATATTGGACATGCATTAAAAAAGACTCCATTTTTTTATGAAAAATTTATAAATATTTATGGCACCAAGCTACCAAATAAGTTAATGTATAACATTCAAGTATCATGAGGTAGTATTAGGAAGGAATCACCTAGTATTATACTTTTTTACAATTTGTAATATGTGTTGAAGGATATAGATTGATGGGGTTATATAATTGTTTCCTTGTTTCTTCTAACTGTAGTGTTTCCTAATAATTTCCCCATGGTAACTAACATTAGTTTGGTGCTCAAGTGGGCCTAAACCATTGTTAAAATAATATCTTAGTTGAAGAATGAATTTATATATTGGGATAAGATACATGCCTCCTTTTATTTTGGTACATGTCCCTTCAAGGCACATGGATGGGGAACAACCCCTAGAAAATTTTGAAAGCTAGAAGGGAAAATAGAAGAGGAAAAAGGCACATTTATTCCTAACAGTATTAATAGTTGGATAAATATTACATATGAGTACAATTGCACTCAAAAACATTAATATGTTCAATTTTAACTTAAGCAAGAGATATAACATTTAAAAATTACAATTATAATCCTCAAAATCAAAGATAAAATGAATTTAACAACTATTAAATTTCCACTGATTTCCCCATAGATATAGCCTCCATAGTCGAGACATTTTTTGTCATATTCCATCACAATTTTTTTAATTTGATTAATTTTCATACCATTTACATCCTAAGACACATTATATTACATGATATATCATTATATTAAAAGTCTTTCATTGAATATATAGGGTATGTGAATGGAGTTAGGGGATAATTCCATGGACATTTTGGATAACACGATTGTGTTATTGACATAATGAGATCATATTATTGACATAACATGGTCAAATTATTTGAATTATATCTCAGTAATTACTGAAACAATGAGATCACATTAATGTATAATGAGATCGTACTAATAGATGACATGATCATGTTATTATAAAAATAATAACATGATCATGTTATTATTATTTTTCACATTAAATAAATGAACATGTAGATAGAGTGTATCTTGGTTTATAGATAATGTTATTGATAATGTGATCATTTTATTTATAATGTGATTGTGTTACTATTATTTCACATGAAAAAACATGTGGACATGCACATGAAGCCAATTTTGGCTAGAAGCTTATATTTACTACTCTAATGTTAAGTATAAGCAATTAGGGTCACTCTGCATCTGATAGAGTTGGTCTCATATTTTTAAACCTTACAATATGGAAATAGTTTTTCAAAATCCAATCTAGTTAGTACTTAGGTATTTTTAGGGTCTAAGTATTAAACCTAGGGATTTTAGGACATAATTTTTGCAATTGATGTCCATTTTTGGTAAACATATAGTCATTTTTTAAGTTTTTGTGCTTTTCAAATTGATTCCTGACATTTCTTGGAGTCCTAGGTTTATCAAAATTGAAGTTTGAAAACCACTCACTTTGAAATTAAAAAGTGGTGTGATTAGGGTAACATAGGTCCATTGATGAGATGCACACATCAAATAATCACTATATGCTAATTTCACTTTTTCATCATCCCTCCCTCATCCCTAATAACTTCATACTCATGCCTCATCACCCCTAATAACTCTCTCATTATTTATCATTGTCCCTAATCACTCCCTCATTGACCCTCACTATCCCTAGTCATCTATAATCACTCCCTCATCATCCTTGATTACTCCCTTATTGACCCTTACTATCCCTCATCATCCATAATCACTCACTTTTCATCCATCATCATCCCTCATCCCTCCGTCATTGAACCTCACCATCCATCATCATCTTTAATCACTACCTCACCATCCCTAATCACTCTGTCATCATATGTAATCACCACTTCATCATCAATAATCACTCCCTCTTCATCCCTCATCATCCATAATCACTCCCTTATTGACCATCACCTTTCCTCATCATTTATAATCGCTCCCTCATCATCTCTAATCACTCCCTCATTGACCCTTAGCATCCCTCATCATCCCTAATCACCTCTTCATTATACCTCATCATCTCTAATCACTCATTCCTCATCCCTCATCACTCCTAATCAATCCCTTATTAACCCTCACCATCACTAATCACTCCCTCATCCTCCTTAATCACTCCCTCATTGATCCTCACCATCCATCATCATCCCCATTGACTCCCTCATCATCTCTACTTAATTCCTCCTCATCCTTAATAACTCCATCCAATACCTTGTTGGTGGTATTTTTTTGAGGTTTAATAATGTTAGGAGCTACAAGTGGAGAGTTGAAATAACATAAAATATAAGACATAGTGATCAAAATTGATGTGGAGGTAAATTTGGAGAATAAATATTTAAAATATATGAAAAAATATGGGGATATTAGAAATGATGTAATTCACAATTAAAAATCCACTAGAAAAAGAGAAGCAAGTAAAATAACCATAGCACCAACAATGAGTAGTAAATATATAAGGATCATGAAGATATGTGATTTCCTGAAACTAATCAATTAGTTTCCATATGAGGACATTTTATGATCCAAATAATTACATTGAAGGCCTTCTATTTTTATGTCTATTGATTGAGTCAACATACTAGAGAGTGGAAAATATTTTTCAAAATATTAGAATAAGTAGTCTAAGATTGGAAAGTGGTGCTTAATTCATAACTTCAATATTTAATTCAATGAAGAGTGTCACACTATGAGCTCTCTACTTGCACATATCAAGAAGTGGGTACGAGTTATATAGCACTATAAAAAGGTAAGTATATAATAGATTATGAACCGAATGATATGGTCGATACTAAAGATATCTCTACTTCCCCCAACAAAAAAAAAATATGAATTAAATATACTGTTTCATTAACAAATGTAGATCAATTGTGAGACAATACACT
This sequence comes from Torreya grandis, assembly GCA_037957365.1. Taxonomy (NCBI): domain Eukaryota; kingdom Viridiplantae; phylum Streptophyta; class Pinopsida; order Cupressales; family Taxaceae; genus Torreya; species Torreya grandis. The sequence continues at coordinate 1,762,768 of JARHVA010003686.1, forward strand.
TCATCATTTTCAATGGAAGTCAAAAGAATTTAATTTCTCCTAAACATATTTTCAAAAATTGAACTTGAAATTTATACATCATCCATAACCATACGCCAGTGTTTGGGCTAGTGTAGGCTTTGAGAAATGGATCACCTAGTAGTGTCACTTGGTATACAAAACCAAATTTTTTAAAGATGTAATATTTTGTGATATCTCACCATTATAGTTGTGTGATGTTTTACATGTGGTCAACCATATATTTATTATTTACATGTAGTGTATAAATTAAATACTTTAAATGTTGTGATAGATTATCATTATTTGAAATACCATGTATCATAGTTAATTCATAATCACTCAGTCATTAGTGCTATGAAGTGCAAGAATATTGTTAGTTATAGTAATAAGTAAATGTAATAACATCCTTATGTCACCATATCATAGTGTGGTTTATCCAAAAATAACAAAGACAAAATAATTGAACCATAAGGTAGATTAATAGAAGGATATCTTTCAATCATCTAAATAAGTTCATACATACTGCACACTCAATAATACTATTGATTTGATCCCTTCACTACCTCTACCTCAAACCTATTTATACAACATATCATTTATAGAGAATGAATAGATCAAGTGGTAGATCCATGAAATCATGGATAATAGACACATCATGCCCAGATCATTGAATTATAGAAGCCTGATTGTGATTGTGCCAAAGTTGTGAATTAATTAAAAAAATCTTAACAAGATTAAAGTGAAGAATTATTATCCTCATCTAAATATTAAGGCATTTTTATGCCATATCCATGATGTAGAAGTATTTTCCAAAATTGATCTTAAGTTTGGGTATCATCATATTCATGTTGAACTTATAGACATTTGGAATATAGTATTAAAAACAAAGAAAGGATTGATTGACTAGTTAGTTATGCCTTTTAGATTAACTCATGTAGTGAATTCATTCATTGAGATTTTGAACGACATCTTCAATCCCTTTACCTATGTAATTTTTTAATCTACCTTGATAACATCTTAATCTTTATAAAACATGGGATGAACATCTACACCATGCTAAACTAGTGTTTCATATTTTGTAGAAACATATTTTTTTGATAACATGAATAAATGTTCATTTTCATGCAAGAGATAAAATATTTGGGATAAATTACACACACAAGGAGTGCATATGTGAACCCAACCAAGATTCAAGTCATACAAGAATGAGAAACACTAAATAAATTTTAATCTGATTCAAATCTTCTCAGAATTACAAAATTATACAAGAGATTTGTGTTTAATTTTTAACTTTTGAACCAAGCTACCAAAGGTGGAATAGAATAAAGTTTCATCTCATCAGATACACATTAAATATAATTCAATGAGATAAAATTCAAACCCTATTTTGTGTTAGTACTTATGTTACTTGATTATAAACTTAGAAAATCATCCAATTCATTAAGAAATACAATTGACTAACACAAATGGGTATTAACAACACAACAAGTCCTAGAAAGAGTTAATTTATATTATAATAGATTAAACAACATATGATTGGAATCAAATATATCTTTAGAGTATATACTTATGTCAGATGATGAAAGAAATTTTAGGGATGGTGAGGGATGGTGAAGGTCAATGATGGAGTGATCAGAGATGGTGAGGGTCAATGAGGGAGTGATTAGTGATGATGAGGGATGGTGATAGTCTATGAAGGATTGATTAGGGACAATAATATTGAGTGATTAGAGATGATGAGAGATAATGAAGGTCAATGAGGGAGTGATTATGGATGGTGAGGGATGAGAAGGGAGTGAATAGGGATGAGTAAGTGATTAAGAATGATGAGGGATGAGGAAATAGTGATTAGGGATGATGAAGGATAATGATGGAGTGATTAGGGATGATGAGGGATAGTGAAGGTCAATGGAGGAGTGATTATGGATGATAAGGGAGTGATTAGAGATGACTAGGAATAGTGATAATTAATGAGGGAGTGATTAGGGATAATGAATAATGATGAGAGAGTGATCAGGGGTAATGAGGGATGAGTAAGAAGTGATAAAGGATAAGGGAGGGATGATTAACAAGTGAAATTAACACAAAGTGGTCATTTGATGTGTGCAGGTCATCCATATTACCTACACTATCCCAATTACACCACTTTGTATCAAGTTCAAAGTGAGTAATTTTCAAACTTTAATTTTGACAAACTTAGGACTCCTATAAATGCCAATAATCAATTCAAAAGGCACAAAAAACTTAAAAATGACTATATGTTTACCAAAAGTGGATATCAATTGCAAAATTTATGTAGTGAAATACCTAGGTTTAATACCTAGACCCTAAAAATGCCTAAGTATTGACCAGATTGGATTTTGAAAAATTATTTTCCACATCGTAAGGCATGCAAATGTGAGACAAACTTTATAAGATGTAGAGTGACCCTAATTTATTATATTTACTAAAATAAATTTAAAGTATAAGGAAATAAACATCACATTTAGAGTAGTAAATATAAGCTTTTGGATAAACCTGGCTTCATGTGCAAGTCCACATTTTTTAATGTGAAATAACAATAATGCGATCACATTATTAGTAATGCAACCACATTATGAATAACATGATCATGTTATCAATAACATGATCACATTATCAATAACATAATCACATTATCAATAATGTGATCACATTATTAATAACATGATCACGTTATCAATAACATGATCACATTATTGATACTATGATTACATTATTTATTAACCAAAATTCGCTCCATCTATATGTTCACTACTTTAATTTGAAAAACAACAATAATGTGATCACATTATTAATTTTATAATAATGCAGTCATGTTATCTCTTAATGTGATTATGTTATAGATTAATGTGATCACACTCTTTCAATTTGGATTTGAATCCCACACCTTTTGGCTCAGGAATGTCTTGGATTTCTGAGCTTAAGGCTTGGACCTATCAATCTACAGTCAAGTCCAAGAGTTATGATAAAAAACAATAAAATTCAACTTGATTTTCAAATACACTACAAGTTTAAACATGAAAATTAAAAAAATTAATATCATCATGATAAGCATGCTCTCCTCTTTCTAAAAATATGACTTATATATTTTTTGGACTAATTTAAGGCTTCAAACTATGTTGATTTCTAACTATACCTTTTTTAGGCCACTACATACCATAAACATACATACCTATACATGTTCATGTAATTTGTCTTTAGTTGATACTAATAAAAAACAAGTTATATGGTCACAAACTAGGCCTAATTACATACAAATTTTAAAAAAAATTGTTTTTCATTTTTTGGAGTTAGTTTGGTTCATCACACAGATGACTATCCATTTTTTTGTCAGTTTTCAAGATCTATTTACTTGAAAAATTCATAAAAAAATGTATTTATTGAAAACATAAAAAAATATAGTTCACAAACTATAATATCTTATCTAAATTTTCTCCAAAGGGTTTCAAATAATATTAAACACTTATCAAAAATGGTGTGCCACACGACTATCTATCTACTTTATTTTATTTTTAAAAATACGAGTTTCTATTCAAATTTTAGATGTTTAACATAGATATACTTAACCATTTTTTTAAAAAAATAGTGTTTTGGAAACTAGACTCGAAATTATACATTTCATGTTCTTACACTATCTTGAAATTTGGAGTGTAGATATCTAAAATTATCTATAGAAGTTCAAATTTATGAAATTTTAGGAAAATCATGTCCATGGGTAGGCCAATTTTTATCCCCCAAATTTATTCACTTACCCTATAATTTATTTTAAATTTTGTGTTGCAGGAATAACTTCATACATAAATTTGACATGAAATAGAAAGGAATCCTTTTTTAAAGAAAGACTCGTAGATATCTATGTCTCCAAGCTACCAAATAAGTTTATATACACAATTAAAATATGAGGTGATCTTAGGAAGGAAACACTTCATACATAACAATGTGAAATATGTGTTGAAGGATAGATGGATTGGTTTATATAGTTATTGACCCATTTTTTGCACTTGGTTAGATTCATTTTTATTAGGAAACCTCGATCATATAACAACATAGTAATTCAACATAACATGTAAATATTTTTAATTATAATGGAAATATGATGAGCAACATTATTTTTATTGGTATCCATGTCATGGGTGTCACTTATAGTGGCACGACCATGCACTATAAGATTCAAATGAATCTCAATATTTAGTTAGTGCATATAGGATAAGTACTAACCATATTGTTACAATAAGCAACGGTTCTCATTTATTTCTAAACATGTCAATGACAAACTATTTAAACTTGGTTAAATTCATTTTTGTTAAGAAACCTATATCATATAAAAATAGATTAATTAAAAATAACATGTAAATATTTTTAGTTATAGTGAAAATATGATGATTAGAATTGTTTTTACTAGCATCCTTGTCATGATTCCTATTTATAGTGCACAACCACCCACTAGAAAGATTCACATGAATCTTAGGACTTACTTGGTGCATATAATATGAGTACTAACCATATTGTTACTCTAGGTAATGGTTCTTTATTTTTGAACATGTCAATGACATACTATTTTCACCTGGTTGGATTCATTTTTGTTAGAAAATCTAGATCATAGAACAACAAAGTAATTCAACATAACATGTAAATATTTTTAGTTATACTGAAAATGGGATTAGTATCATTATTTATACTGGTATCCATACCATGGGTCTCATTTATATTAG
>JARHVA010003686.1:1772500-1842500 GCA_037957365.1 Torreya grandis
TCTTAGTGACCTCATTTATTTTGAATAATTTTTTCTTGAGTTTGAGCTTCCGACTACTATCCTTAAATGCATTCATCCCTTCACAAGACATACCTGTCACATCTCATATGTTCTCCTAAGATATGATAATTCTTAATTCCCTCATTCTCACCATGTACTTGCTCTAGTAAAACAAGAATTCCTTAAAAGAGTCTTCATCATGGCCAATGATGCACTGTATGTAAGAAGTTAGGCCACCCTTATGGATATTCCTCTACACCTTTTTTTTACCTTGAACCTCAAAGCATGAAAGTGGTTTGAGATGATATCTATCACCCCACATAATCATCTTGATAGACCTATGCTCGCTATAGAGGTTAATGCCCATTATCACATAACCAAACTTTTAGTTTCAAGAGAATTCAGCCAAATTGTTAGTACGAATGGATCGATTGTAGTATACGATAAGGAAATCATTATTTAGTTGGGGAAGCAAAATCCACACACTTTTCATTAATGTTATTGTGAGGCATGTCACTATGATGTGTGACTACAATAATTATTAAAAGTGTTTAAAAGTTGAGATGGAATTAGATTAGGATCCTCCCATGTGACTAAACTATTTGACCCCACCACAAATTTAACGAGGTAATGAATGCCATAGTTGCCTTCTTGGTAGATGTAGATGATAGAGAAATCCTTAAAGGAGGTAAAAAAACCTTGGGCATCATCACTAATAATTTTGATAGTGTATGAGGGGTTAATTTACCATCAATGGCTTTGAGGATGTTGAGAGATCTCCCTCAATGATTATCTTTGGGATTCAGAGCTAGGAGGCAAGATGAATACCCCAAAAGGCAGCCATGGCCTAAAAATGTGATTAGTTTGGTGAACTAAAGGACCTGCACAAGAAGTAATAACTGAACTATCATGATACCTAATCACACACCCCCTGCAAGACCAAGATTGCCTTTTAAGGTGCTATTAAAGTTGAGATTGAGCCATCCAAGTGGAGGATAAGACCACTTGGTAGAATAATAAGATTCTGCTGACTTTGGGACTTTTACCACTAGAGAGGTTCCACAAATTCAAGATGGAAAATTCAGTAGGGAAGCACCTGACCTTATCATTATGGGTGAATGATTTATAATTATCTAAGATATAGGAACACATGCATCTAAAAATAGACCCAATGGAGGATATTTGATAAGTAAAACATTGATCATTCATCACCTTCTAGATGGCCCAAAAATATTGAATTTATGTTTCAATTTAATTAGAGTAAACATTCTATAATTAATATAATTTTAAATAAATTTACCTTTATTATAGACTTGCCTTACAACAAGATTCCTCTAATAGATATTATAATTATATATTATAGGAGCTTAAATTGAATGTTAGAATCAAATATATTTATGTTATTATTATAAGCTTACATTATTATAAACTTTAAAATAATATTGAATTTCAAAATTATATAAATATATTATTTATCTTTTTATTAGGATAACAAATGGGTTTTAAGAGGCCCTTTTAACCTATTACAAGGAAAGATAAATTAAAATGAATACCAAAAAAAAAACACAGATCAAACAATGGTCAGCATGGTCCTCTTACCTACAAAAATAACATAATACTGAAGGTAGCAATAGATCAACACTCTGATAGCAAACACCACACTATTCTTCTAGATCCTTTATGTCATGAGTATTTGGATACATATCTAGAAATTTGTTTTAATTTATTACTTATAGTCACTCTATCACTAGTCTCGATCATTCTCTTGTATTTGAGTATTTTTTTAATCACAAAACACCATTTTTCATTATCCTCTTTATCCTAGTGGCTAAACCTACTTCATTTCCCATCATTATTATTCTAGTATAATCTTTGTACATTATATAAATATTGTCATATAGGTATATAATAAGACTATATATTGAATACTATAATTATATATATATATATATATATATATATATATATATATATATATATAAAACTATAAACTATAATATTATGTTAATATTTATTGTAATTTTAAAGTAGAAGACTATGTAAACTATTAACTACAATTATATGTTATGTTAATTAAATATTAAATGATTTGACTATTTTTAATTAAATTAACATGATAATTATGTAAACTATTAACCATTAATAATTACATTACCAATATCATATCACTGCATGTTAGATCTCAAATCTTTTCATATGGATAAGTGTACTCATGTGTCAAAGTTTGTGGGGTTATGAAGTCATTACGACATGCCATGCATCATGCTTTCACAACTCCATGAATTTTCAATTACTATAAAGGTTCAATTGGGTAAAGTTAGTGTGAGGATGTGATCTAATCACATTGCACCACATGTTGTGAATTCATGACATCATAGTTATTTGTAAACTAGGAAAAGTTTGAACTCTTATCTCATCTCATGGCTAAGTCTATGTGGGTGTCAAAGTTTATAGGGCTGTAAGATTGTATCAGCATGCCATTCATATGCTTTCTAGCTTCATGAATTCAAATTCATTATCAAGGTTATGTTAAGGAACATCACTGCAAGGATGCGAGCTAATATAATCTCACTGCTGTAATGATTTTGTGGAATCTTATCTATCTATAAACTAGGAAAAGTCCAAACACATGCGAGGATTCTAAGCAATCCCGTCTCACCACATGGTTCATTATCACTCGTTATAATAACATGATCATGCTATATTTATGTTATAGTGTCATCATAGTTATCAATTATATTAAAAATGAAATCATCCTAAGAATTAACGTTTAGAGTGGATGCCTGCCCACTCTAAAATTTGATAAAATACTAATCCTATTTGGACTATTATTATTTGAAAATATTTACATGTTATCCTTAACCATTAAATAAAGTATCATAAATTACGTAACTCATCCTTTTTCACCTAGTCCATCGTCATGATTAGTTTTAGAGTGGGTAGCCACCCAATTTAAACAAAAAACTAATAATCTTATTTGCACCATTATTATTTGAAAATATTTACATGTTATGTTGATCCGTTACACAAAATTAGTAATAAAAATTAGGTAACTCATCCTTATTTCACCAGGTCCATCCCCAAAATTAGATCTTAAAGTGGGTTGTTGCTCATTGTAAATGAGAAAATATTAATCCTATTTGCATGTTTATTATTTAAAAATATTTACATGTTAATAATATGTTGAACCATTTCACATAGAGGAATAAAAAGTAGGTAACACATCCTTTTTTAACCAGGTCCATTTTGAGAATTAGCTCTTAGAATGGGCCATTATCCACTCTAAATGAGAAACTACCAATCCTATTTTCATTATTACTATTTGAAAATATTTACATGTTAATATTATGTTGAACCATTTAATATAGTACAAATAATAAAGTAATACATCCTTTTTTCACCAGGACCATGCTTAGAATAATTTATTTCTTAGAGTGGGAAACAAGTTAATATATGACTTGTGATTACTTGGCTAGTGTGTTTTGTGGATTCTGATTGTTGGAAACATCATGTCTCTTAATTTGGGGTTTATGTGATCATATATAATTATTCATATATTTAAGAGCCCAAATTTACAATCAAACACACAATCATTAGTTAGTCAAATTATTAAGATTAAAACTCAACTAAATTAATATAAAACTTAAGAGCATATAAACCTATTTTAATCAAATACTCAATCACTAGCATCTTAGATCAACTACAATAAATTGGATCATTAAATAAATAAATTGACATAACTCATAAGACCTTTTTAGAAATGAGTGCTTTGATTATTTCAAAATTTCACCTCTCCTTAAAAAGGGACAAGTATCACGTGTAAATATATAAAATATGGTTATCACCATGCTAAAATGTGTTGTTCATGCCAATATTGAATAATACATATTACAATGACTCACTTTAATTTGAATCCTAGTATAAATATATAATAAATAAGAACAATAACATCTATTCAATTTCAATTTTCACTATGACCTCAGCTATAGTTGGACCACTTGCTCTAACTACATGGGAATCAACTTTAGTCTACATATTGGGAAATATTTGTTGCTTGGATTTTTCATGTTAAGGATACAATTGAGATTGATTTTTTTATTGGCCACTTGCTTCATCTTCATGGGAATTAACTTGAGTCTGTTTACTAGGAGATGTTTGTTTCTTGGTTGTTACATGTTGAAGTTACAGTTGAGATTGATTCATTCTTGGCAGCACAATCAAAGTCTTTGTCAATTTTATCCATAGACGTAATGGGTACTTTAAGAAGTGTCCTTGTGCACTTTAGTATTATTAAATTAGTAATAAAATGTGTTCATATGGTTTATATCCAATAAGTCACTTGTTAAATATTTTATTTTGCATATGACACAAGTTCTATTACCTTGTTACTACTTCCCTTATTTACATCAGTAATTTTGCCTTGAATATAATGCATAATTGGTTTAGTTGTGAATGAAAAAAATTCTTGGAACATAATTTGTAAATCCTAAAAAAATAAGATCTCAATCTTGGCCTCATTTAAAAATCATGAAATTATTATCTAAGTTGCATCTATTTTAATACCAATTGTTGACATCCTACTATCCCATTCTATTAGAGAATATCTCATTAAGTTAGACCATGTTTGGACTATACCAATGCCTTCAATAGTATGAATATTTAGTCTTGTTTTTTTTTTTTTTTAAATCTTCAATTAAATTGGGTAGGGCATTAAACCTTCCTCATATTTGAGAAAATTTTGTCATATGTAAGTCTATCTTTGTAACATAGGAATGGATTATTTTTTAGCAGTATAAATTTGAATCAATAGATCAAAAAGAGAACTTGAAGCCACATTGACTTGGTCTGATAATACCTAAGGTACAAAAACCTTAGTCTATGTTTTTGGTCTCTTTATTTCTTGTTTTATACCCTTTACCATTCTAGTTACTACTTATATAGAGGCAAGGATGAAAGAGTCAATATCTTCTTTGTACTCCAGGCGCTGGTCTACTATAGTCCTCTTCTTAGTTAGAAAAAATAACTTCTCTTCAAAATCATGCCAAACTGATGATTGACCTTGAATTACATTCATTTTTGTAGAATTTTCATGGCCCCAATAGCTTTATCATTTTCAAATCTCATTTTGGGATGGTCTACACTCACCCAATATTATTTTTTAATTTGTGCAGCTTATAATTGTTCAATCTAATCTTCCTCTTGTGGGGGTTATGTTATAACAGATGAAATGGGAGGGGTGAAAAGGGTATGTGTAATTTGAGACAATTAAGGATAATTAAATAGTGTATGTAGGTCCCACCTAGCTGAAATATGGATGGGGTGTAAGTGGGATTATATCCATAAAACAATGGATGCAATGGTGGAGAAAGGGTTTGCCTTTTCCTCTAAGATTTGAAGGTTCACCAGTTTTTTTTCTTTCATTTATATGTAATAGGATTTTTAGATGTGATAACATCAATTGATGTGGGTTTAATGGATAAATAATGTACATTGGTTAATGATACTAATGGTGGTTATGGTATACCCATGGAATAATATGAACTAACATAGACAATAGGATCTTATTTTGATACCTAGGTAGTTTTTTTAAGATCCAACATTTTATGTAAACTAGTGGTGGGGATGCTTGTATTGAAGGTATTATGACTCATGTATAAATTAATGACCATTATAGATTTATTTGTATTATCAATAGTGTATAATAGTAAAAACAAAGGTGGAAGTGGAACCTCAATTGTCATAGTTATTATTGTATACATAATAAGGGAAAGTTGCATGGTAACTGAATTATCAAAACCATTCATATTGACAACCATATCAATCCATTAAACATTATCTAGAGAGTCCACAATAACATGCAAATAAATAATTCACTATGAAATAGAAAATATAAAAGGAGTAGGTACATCAACAATATAAACTATCATAGGAGTTGACTTGAAGTAGATGTGGAAGGAAAATATTGAGTTACCTTAGTAGAGATGGTTGATCTAGCCTATGTGATTTAGGAAGATAATATAGGATCAACTTATTTGTGATTGCAAAGATGGTATGTTCTAGAGATTCTAATTGTTGGGAAACACCTGGTCTTTCTTCCATGTAAGGCTATTGTTCCCTCATAGTTATATTTGGAAGTGTTATGATGCTTGACTTTCTCATGTTTTCCAATTAATTGTGTTCTTATATGCTATATTGATGAATTCCCAATCATGTGTATTTTTGTGATGTTGATAGATAATTGATTCTTTTTTCTATAGAGATTCTAAATTTTTGTCTACTTTCCCTCTAGGTCCCATCTTGTAACATTGTGATCGAATAGATTATAGGAGTTCTTATGAAATGACCCTTTCATTAACTATTTCCATTTAGTATATTTTTGTTTTCCAAATCATAAAAGGAAGATGTGGGTAAGGTGCTAGATTATTTCCATTTCAAATCCATCCAATACTATGTAATATTTGATATGTTACCTATTTCTCCACAAGATTTTAAGGAACACATCATCATAATTACAAGGGAACTTCTGGTAATACTTCATTTTTGATAACTTTGTACTCATGGTACAACTAGTAGGATTTAATATTATGAATTATCTAGACCATTTCCTTTAAACTATAAGGTATGGGTTTCTCTTTGATGACTTGGTATATGGGTGGATATAAGTGATTGCAGAGCTCCTCCATGTACCATCTAAACTTACATATGAATAATTTTGAAAAAAATTATGGGACTTAGCCCTAATTAGGTGTCTATTTAGGGATACCTAGAAAATCCATTGTGGCACATGTAGCATCGACAATATAAGACATCATGAAGAAATCAGTCCTATACAACTTGTCTAAATAGCATTTTCATACAAATTAAAAGATAAGACTTCCCCTAATGTGGGTATTTTTACATTTTCCAATATCATTGAAAGAAGAGGTATCCATGTTTTGCCCACATGAGTTGGTGTTTCACAATCAAATAAATTATTCATGAGGTCCATATATAGTATCACACCTATCTTGAAAGACTGAATAGGTTTTTTATTAATATTTTTTTATTGGTCCAGTGGTTCAGGTTTTTTACCCAATTATTAAGTACATCCATTATGTTGTGATTGTTTAGAAATTATTGGGATACTATATGGTTAAACATAACTTCAAGATTATGAAATTTATAATAGTATTTGAAATTTGTCCCATCAATTTAAGCTATATGATTCCTTTTATTCTTGATCATTACAATGTTAATTTTACACTTGGTATTAGAAAATACATTGTAAAAAAGTTCTAGACACAAAAATACCTTAGGGTTAGTTGCCATAAGATGTAACCCAACATTTATCATCACCATCAGGTCATTATATAATTATGCATCTTCAAAGCTTAGGATTTACCCCCTTATCTAGGTGGGCTTTCTAATGTAATTATCTCATACATAGCTAAGTAATGAGGGAATGTATCAACCAATAAAACCTTATCTAAGATAGTATATGTGTAGATACTAGAAGAATATCCATAGGTGAAAATAAACTTATTTGTAGTAGCCATTTTTTTTATCTTGTATTCTCTTAGAGTTACCAAATAATGTTACATTCTATGTTGAAAATATTATTGTCTATGGATGAAAATGGTATAGTTATTGTATTTAAAAATACTCTCTCATTAAATAGTTGAGCTGATAGTGTAACTTTATTAAATGGGTTTGGATATTTTAATTTTTTTTTAAATGACCATTGATAGCTTCGTTCATGTACATTCATGGCATAAAATATTGTTTGGCTACTGTGAGGGGATGTCTACATCTGAATGACCATTGATTTATTAACTAATGATTCTTTTAGTTCTGAGACATACATTTGTCATGATTTTAGATCTTACACCATTTTTTATGAATATAGTGCTTGAATACCTTCACACCCTCTAAATTCTTATGTGTAAATTTCTTGTTGTCTCACTTTTATTATGCAATTTCCTACTCTTCTTCAAAATCCATGAGTGTATATAATTGTGAAACTCTAACTACGAGTGACATGGATATTTATTATTAATTTGCCTTTTCTTTCCAAACCCTTTGTATCTACCATGTCAAATAAAATTTAAGTGTGAAGGAGCATGATAGTGCCATTTTTTTTTTTTGTTTGAAAAAATTGGAATGATTTGAGCATAGATAAGTTAAAATACCATGAAAATGTGAGCATTGTGGAAGCATAAAATGTTAATTTTAAAGAGATATAACACTTCATAAACTTGAATTGTGAAGGTTTTGCATAGTTGATTTATGAAGAGTTTGAAAAGTTTATATTTTGTGAGAAATTTGTTGACTATAAAGAAAGCTTTAATTGTGAAAGCATTAGAATCTACAATGCAAATAGTTTTAATATAATGTATAACTCAAAATAGTGTGAAAATTTATTAGAAAGTATTATTTTTTCACAAAACCATGAGGAATACAAAATTATGAGACAAAATAAAAATAGTGTGAAAGTGTGAGTTGTTTGTAAACCCAAGAGCAATACAAAACTATGAGACAAGGAATTAAAATAATTTGAAAGTGAGTTGTTTTCAAAACTATGAGGAACATTAAACTTAGATATAAGGAATATAGCATTAAATTCATTGAAACATATTTGCATTAGAAACTAAATAAAAAATTCACAATGTTAAGATCAATAATGAGAAAAATTTACCCAACTTGAAATAATATTTAAGGTTAGTACTCTTCCTATTTGCACTAACTATGTGTGAAATGGAATTGAATGGTTTTTTTAATTTAATTATTTTCAAAGACATAACACCTATTAAGATTAGTTATATTTAATTTCATTATTGTATTTCATTAATGTTGAATTTTATTAGTGAATAACTTACATACATGGTTTAATTTTGATGTTTTTAGATGTAATGCCTAGTATTGTAAATTCTAAAATATGATTTATATAGAATCTCAATATTATATACTTCAAAAATACCTATTAGGAATATACACTTCAGTTATATACCTTCATACTACTAAATGGATTGCACTTGCAATCTAATTATGCTAACTTATTTATCTTTTGGTTAACCCTATCACTTTGATGACCCAGATATTATATACAGCACAAAAATATTAAAACCTAGTATATATCCTTCACTATTAGTTTCAGATTCTCAATTAATTTATATCGTTATGGACACTTGCATCCCATATAAGGACACTTTCATTTATGTAAGTGTCCAAATTATTATCTAGTGTCTACACCTAAAAATCATCTAATTTTCAAATCTTTCCAATCCTATAGGTCATCCATATTTTTATTTAACCCTTTCATGAGATATTTTAAAAAGGGTGTGGTATAAATAACAAAAATACCATTCATATTCAAAAATCTTACTAAGCACACATCTAGAAACTATCCTTTCAAGTATTCATAACTACCTTATTCTTACTTATTCCTATGTCACTCATAGTAGCATTTATATTACAAGTCTAAAGAAGTCAAAGACCATATCATGAGAAGTATTTTTCAAGTTAAAAGCTAGATCATTGCATGCTCTTGCATATAACATATTTCACACTTTTACACACACAATCTAACACTTAGGGGATAATTACATATGTCGGAGGTCCTCTTCAGTGTAGTGGATATTTAGGAAACACTCATATACAAATGCATCCTTAAGGTCAGGTTGATTTCATGAGCCAACTAACCCATTTTTGGAAAGGTTCAAAGACTTAAGGTGAAGAGATAGGAATTAATTGATAAACATTCATCTACAACCTATGCATATGAAAATAATATATCAATATAAATATGACAATAAAAAAATCTCTAGGTAGTCACTCCATAATATATTGATTATTTAATAATAGATAGATCAGTTGACATCAAGACACCTAGATCGATGCAAGTGTCCCAAGGCTGATACATGTGTCTTGGATTCTAGAAAAATATTTCTATAATCTAACAACTAGATTTTGATCTTCCTCTTGCTCATTTCCACCTTTGAACATCTCAAATCTACTTAAACATTTTAAGATAATCTAAGTATTATATCCACCTAGTGTTTATACAATCAAATTATTATTTTTATTATATTTTCTATATTTTGCATAACTCAACATTTAATTTAGAGTACTAATTTATCCAAGTTTTAAATTAATAGGCCTAATTTAGAATAGTTTTATTCATTATTTTGTATAGTATATTCTAGCATTTAACCCTCATCCAAACCTAAAAAGGGTTAAACATTTGTTGAAGTTGCCCTCTATGTCTTCTCATGCAAATCCTAGCTTGTTCTAGGTTTTCAGTCTTCTAAGGTTTTTATTTGTTGTATTTATTTACATTTATTATATCATTTATATGAAACCTATGTGTAGTCATAGATTAGGTGGTATTAATATTTAACATATTGAGATACCCCTTAGCCCATTTAAAATTTCTCAAGCTAATGCAATGTCAAACTATGCTAAAAATGAGAGAGCCAATAATAACAACGAAAAAAATATTATAAAAGATCAATTTGACCATGAGGATAATGAAACACATGAAAAAAATGAGTATGAACAATTAGATCAAGAAAAATTTAAATATACTTCATTATTTCAAGAGTGAATTCATGAAAATATTATAGATATCTATAATATCCCTAATACTATATTGAAAACTAAAAAATAAAAAGGTGTTAGTGAATAACCTTTGCTTTATATTTTTAAAAATATGGGGGCTACTAGACATGCGTATCACACATCCATTCCAAACTTTATCTGCTTGAGCACAACATTGCTTACTACATCTAGTTGGGGCATAGGGTGTGTTTTTAAATCATTATTCCTAGAAGATCAAATAACTAGTGCCACATCCTCCATGGTAAAAATTAATAATTCAACTCAATTACTAGTTTTAATTACCACATAGACATAGGTGGCTTTTTTATCCCATTTGTTGGATTCTCAAATCTCAAATCTAAATCCAAATGGGCCTCCTATAGAAAATCTTCTTTAAGTTATTCAATTTTTGGAAGCTAAGGTTACCAACATTGATTAAAATGATTTGAAATCAACTCATGATATTTATTCACAAGATGTATAAAATAATCTTATAATACCTAAGATATATTTTCACCCTTTTCCAACTAGTTTTGTTGTACCCAAGTTCACATCTTATGATGACAAGGTTGATACCATAAAAAATCTTCAGTATTTATATGCATCATGACTTAATTATGTTTCAAATGATAATTTTTTGACCAAATTATTTACATGGATCCTAAAATACTATGCTTTAAGATGGTTCTATGCATTACCAACCCAATCAGTGAAAGCATTCAACCATATAATGGATCAATTTATAACACATTTATATATCAACATCACTAAAAATATGTCATATGTAGAAATTTGAAAGATCAAACAAGGAACCAATGAACATATTAATGAACATATTAATTAATATGTTGGCCAAAATGACAAATATAATGGTAGATAAAGAGATTTAAAACATATTTAAGAAAAGTTTGATTTCATCATTACATGAGTCCATTGTCTTCAATAAGTTTAAATATTTTAATGACTTATACCATATTATTTGAGATCATGAAATGAAACTTATTTCTTTGAACATGCTTAAGTATGTAGAAAACACATAGACTACATCTACTACCAAGTTTCATATCAAACCAAGCCACAAGGTAAAACATACATAACCCAAAAGACAGCAACCATAATGGTTAATATAATATTATAGAAACCTAATCAACTCTAAGATATAATTTACATTATTCCTTGAGTCTCCAAATTTGTTACTTAAGAATATTTGTGAGTTTCATCTTATATCTCCCCTTATATAGAGGTGGATATTAGTCAACCTATACCAAAATAATATGATTATAATACATATTTTTACTATCACTAAGGTGTATAACATTATAAAATAGATGTTATACTATGAAACATAAGATCCAATATCTTATTGATAACTAGCAGATTACCTTTGATGATCCTCCAAAGGATTTAGGTTCACAACTTGGAGACCAACACAACCAGAAGATATTTAATGATTCATTACCAGATCTTTCTGAGAAAGATCTAGAAGTGAAAATGACATATACTACACATACTCCTCCATAAAATTATGGGTACCCTTGGATTATTAACACTTATACATGCACGATAACTCTTATGGTTCAAAGACCTTCTACTACATTTGATGATAGTGAAATTGTGAATGATGACTCATATCTTCATTCATTATTTATTTGAGCATACCTTGATCATAAGACTATATAAAGTGTTATGATCAATAGTAATGACACTGATAATGTATGTACCATGAAATTAATAGAAAATTTGGGATATACACATGATGATTTATACCCTTTGACCAAAATAGTCAGAGCATTTGATGGGACATCACATCATGTTATTGGTGAGATTTATTTACCTTTAAAATTTGGTCACTAATGTTTCTATTATAACATACATGAGAGTATTTTATATGTTATTGGGATGGAATTGGATACATAATCTCTAGGTATTAACTTTCACAGTGCATGGGTATATTAAATACATTCATTCCAATAGGGTAATTGCAGTTTCCAAAATTCCATATGAACATCCACTTGAAATAGAAAAGTTTATTCCCCAAAAACTAATTCTACAAGCTCATAAATTCAATCATCTAAGAAAGGATAAGAAATAGGTAATACCCTTTCCTAAGTGGTTGGTAATTGAGAGATAGTTGAACAAGAGATACATAGTGGATTCAATGGAATCCTCATCTACACCTACATGGTCCACCCAATTGCTAAGATCAAATAAACATGTTCCAATTACATCTACATTAAAGAAACCATGAAAAACTAAATAATGGGTTCCAAGAACCATTAATATTTATATTACCTCTTTAGGGCCATAGAGTCGTATGAGACATACATAGAGTACCATAGATTCTATAGTTCTAGATATGTCACTTATGCATTCCCTTGGTAATATCACTAGTTATATGTAATATATTATGATTTTGGATATTTATATGAGTATCCATTATATGTTATCATAGTTTATACATTTTTCCTATTGAAAATTTTAAAAAGATAAAAAACTCCAAGAAAATATAAAAAACATTCAAACAAATAAAAAATACAAAAATATTCATCATTCACATGAGTACTAGCTCCTTGGCATCTATTTTGTTTAAATTATATCATTTTATATCATATAATTTATTTTCTAAATACACATATGTTTCATGAATATTTGAGTGTGATACATGCATACACCAGATACATGATACGTGCATACACTAGACACATGATACATGCATACACTAGACACATGTAAATGTTGGACCATTTCTCTTCTTGCATGACACACTTCATTGGGGGAATATAATTCATTGATCACAATTGATATAGGTTCTATTATTTTATGATCACCTTTCCATTATCATGTTGACCTTATATATTAATGGTTACACATGTATATAGTCATGATTACATCTTTCATGGTGTACTTGATATGATATGTTATATGACATTGTTTAACACATACATACATGGACTAGTATGATATGATTATATTAATAATTTATACCTAATTTATTCACATTATCACTTCCTTGAGTGTCTTTCTCTTTCTTACTATTGTCTTCCTTATAGAACATTTGAATATCTTCCTTGCTTGTTGGCACCTACGCTAATGTATATTGCTTTCTTTTTCTATTTGGAAATTTTAATATGTCATTCATTTGAGTCTATGAAATTTGAATATGAACCTTATTTTTGGCTTCTTTAGACTCATTTTTTCATGACATTAAGTAATCTTGTGTGTGTGTGTGTGTGTGTGTGTGTGTGTGTGTGTGTGTGTGTGATTTAATTTTATTGATTTTGTACTATTCATTCTAGACATTACCATGATCCATATCATGCATCTTAGATCTTATTGTGATCACATACTATGAGATTCATTGATATATCTAATTAAACATGTTATTATTATATGACACATGATTCATGCACATATTATATAGTTATCTTATCCCTTTGAGGTAATGTAACTACTAAATTTCATCCACCTCATGTCAAAATAGGGGGAATATTAGAAGTGGAATTTTATAGAGACATGACTCCACACATACACAATCTACATAGTTAACAAAATTTGATACAATTTACATGATTCAAATATACACTCGAGTTAAAATCCTATATACATTGCACCAATTTTTACAGAGTTTGGACAAAGTTTTTAAGATTTGTGAGAGATATTATAAATAGTTACATATTATAGGTTAAATTTTGATATATACCTTATATTGAGAGACATTATAGGTGTATATTCCATCCAAGTTCACCAAAAATTTTAAATACATATTCAAACTTATGCAAACTTATTTATCAAGGAGCACCAATACTTTACCAAGAAGTACCATTTTTCAGCATTTCATGTCTATAGTGGTTGGATCATTTTAGTAGTGTGGTTGAGATTAAATTCCCTCAATGGCCTAACACTACTTCCATTTTTCATGTTGATTTGGTTATAAAAATTAACCTGGCTTTTATTGTATTGTCATTTGAGTTATATAACTAAGATTCAATGATATCAATGGCCATGTCAAAACTTATCCTTGCACTAGATTAGGGGCATAATTACCTTAAAATATTCCTTTTAAAATATCCAAAGTTTAGTTTTGAACCTCTCTCAAGTCTAATTCTTCATAAGGAGTCATTACCAAGTTAAAGTACCAAGGGAAAACATGGTTGTATCGACACATAAGTGTACCCCTTCCTTACTCTCATTCTTTTTAAGCATTTAAATTATTTACAAATTTAGACTATATGTACTATTTTATACTATAAAATTATCTTGGTTACAAGTCATACACCAAAAAAAAATCAAAGTGGGCTCAAACAAAGGTAAGGAATGTTGTACACATGTAGCTATGAATATCTTTCATTTAAACTAGTAATTTCATCCTTATGCATTATTAGAGTAGGGAAAGGGGGGATAAAAATATTAAAATATTATTTATATATCATATTAGTCTAGTATAATTTAAAATTTACTATCAAGGCTCTAACCTATATTTTAAGACCTTTCTAATGCTGAAAGGCTCACATCTACCATCTCACTGTGCCAAATTGCTTAACTTTTAGTCTGACCCCTAATGACCCAAATATTCTATATGGTACATAAATATTAAAACATGATATATATCCTTAAATACTAGTTTTAGATCCTCATAAAAATTTATATTATGTTAGACATTTGTTACCTATATATAATCAGTTGTATTGATGCAAGTGCCCAAGTTCTTATCTACTTTATATACCTCATAATTCATCTAATTTTAATCTTTCAAATCCTATGGGTTAGTCCATTTGTTATATTTAATCCTTTTGTGATATTTTTTCAAAATGGTGTGGTATAAATACAAAATAAAGACCATGCATCTCAAAAACATTTTCCAAGCACATAGATTTATCAAAGCACCTTTCAAGTATTTAAAACTATCGTATTATTCCTTATTTATATATAAGTCATGGGATAAATATATTATAGGTATAAATCATTAAAATATCAACATATGAGTTACATTTTTCAAGTAAAAAGTGTGATCATTGCATGCCCTTACATATAGCATATTGCACCTTGTGAACACATAAGGGAACTACATATTGACAAAGGGGTCTTTGAGATCAGCTCAAATTTATGAGCCCAGTAACCCATTTTTGGCAAGGTGAAAATACTTAAGGAGAAGATATAGGGTTTGATCCATAAATAATCATCTACATCCCATGTACATGAATATGATATATTAATAGAAAGGTGAAATAAAACCAAGAAACCTCCAAGTGGTTACTCCACAATATAGTGAGTATTCTATACTGGACATATCTATTGACATTAGGACTCTTATATTGATGCAAGTTTCCCAAGGATGATGAAAGTATCTAGGCCAACCCAAAAAATATTTTTAGAATCTAATGACTAGATTTTGATTTTGTTCCCTCCTGTTTCCACCTTTGCATATCTTAGACCATCTTGCACATTTATAGATAAGCTAAGTATTATATCATTATATTTTTTTATGTAATTGAATTAATATTTTGATTGTATTTTATATATTTATCATTACTTAACATTTAATTTTAAATATTTATTTATTCAATATTATTTAATTGGCCTACTTTATAATAGTTTTATTCATCCTTGTGTATAGGTAATTCTACCATTTACCCCTCATCCAAACCTAAAAAGGGTTAAACAAGTAGTAAGCATTATATTTAAAGTGAATACATTTTCTGAAATAAATAAATTACCAAGATGGACATTAATTTATTATTATTATTAAGTGATGCATTGGCATTATTTAATCATTTTTATAGTTATATGTTTTTATTTAATTGAATTCATTGATTATCATTGTTTGAATTAGTTTTTATTTTAATTATAATATAATTTTATACAAGTTTAATATGACATGCTAATTTATTATATGTTTTTATTTTATTTGATTGTAGAAAATAATGGCTTTGATTGGACACACCTCGTATAGAGATACTCCATTCATATATGGCTCCATTAATTGGGAGAGAAGAGATGAAGAAAGTTTTGTAGAGATTTGTTGTTAAAATAACTATCACAATCCCTTGTGTTTGTTTCATTCAATATCAAGGGCACATGAAGCCATTGGAATAATATTAAATATGAATATTTTGATAAATTCACTAATCATTTCAAAGATACATGTGTGATAAATTTAGCACACAGTATTTCATGGATGTTTGTGGTATTTTTCATGCACTTATATTTTTCACAGATATTTATGAAGAGATGTTTGTAACTAGTAATTATATTTATAATTATCACTATATATTTTTCCTTTAGGTTATTTATTGTGTTGTAGTAGTCTGTGGTTTTAGCATACAACAATATTAAAAGGCGAATTTTAGTTGTGATATATGTTGCATGGATGTTTCATTATGATATTTTACTCTCACTTATGTCAAATTTTCTAATCATATTCATAATATAAGAGTTAACATCGAAAAGGTATTACATTTTTTTAAAGATTAGTAGGACAACCCTTATGTCAAGTGGTTGTGTTAGCATGTAAGAACATTGTTATCACTCTTGGTCCCATAGAATGCTTTGTATTGTAGGCCTTATTAAAATATTTCATTCTTTCATTCATTAGACATACATCTACATGCATACATACATATATACATATTGATTGATACAAACATATAAAAAAGGAAATTATAGGGGATTCCCATGTTTCATAATAATTACAACTCTTTAAGCCACTAGATAAGTTAAAGTGAGTCCTAAAATGGGGAAAACCCTATAGGAACAATACAACATTCATAACTTGCTACCATAAAAATAGAAGGAACCCATAATCATAGTGGGAACTACCAAGTATAATAGTGGAATAAAAAAGTAAAAACTAGAACCAAATAGGATAATACATAATAAGGATGATCCATCTTAGACCCTCTTACTAGCACTTGTACCTTAGAATCTAAGTCAACATTACCAACAATCGAGAGTGAGGAGAAACAAAAATTATCTATCACATTGTCACCAACCATATCAAAATTCTCAATGCCACCTCCAAAGATACCATCAAAAGAGATGGATACACCAAAACATATTAGATCTTTCTCAAAAAGACCAACCTCTAGAGATCCAATACTACAACTCAACAAAAATGAACCTTTAAGCTTTTGATGATTTAGTGAGCCAATTTTTAATTCCATCCTATAAGCACCAAAGACTCCTCATTTTGAACAAGTACAACCTAGCCCAACAGTTGATTTGGTCTCCTCCATTTTACCAATCATGTGTTTAGTCACATGAAAAAGTAAGTTAAAGGGATCTATAGACCTAGAATAATGGATAAAGCTCAGACAACACTCAACCCCAACTGAGATAATAAGAATAGCCAGAGGGTTGCCATGATTTATTACCATAATTTTAGTTGTTTCCGCTTCTATAGCCAAGAAAAGGTATCTAGAACCCTCAATAGTAGAGATAGAGGATCAAAAAATTGGTTCACATTGAGAGGTGGAAAATCCATCCCTACACTTAAATTACTTTCCAAACCCAAAATTTGAACAAAGTCTATCAATTTTACAAACCTACTCTCCAATTCCCTAAACACACATAGAGGAATGAGACTACTTTGTTCAAACCCACAAAATAAAAGATTAATGGGAGAAAGATTCTCTAATTCCTTAATAACATGCATTCATATTAATTTAATTAAGGAAGAATTATTTTTTCCACCACAATGCAAGTGATCTCTTTGTCACCCAGAATTATGAAGATTTTGCTTGTGAATATAAAATTAACCTATGAATTCGCATTTCTATAAGAAAATGATTGAATATACACCATTCCAATAACCTCACAAATGTCTTTATGAATTATTCCTAAATGGATCTCAAAAAATTCCTTCAATATACATTTATAAACCTTCCCCTATAATGTCATTTCCTGAGTTCTATGTTTAACATAGAGAAAAGGCTCTATGATAGCCAACTCCAACTCCATGTCAAAACCCATCCCCATGAAAATAAAAAATTAACTCCTTAGCACAAAAAGATAATAAATAACCTTTATCAAGTGTAGGGGAGAGACAATTAACTTTCCACATACGAGAACAAATCACTTAAACAACCCATGCATTGATCATGATAGATAAAATGAAATCCAAACCACCATCATGCATGAATAGACCATGGAGAAAATAAATCTCACACTTGTGTAAAGTAGTGAAGATATGATAGGCCTAAGCACTAAGGTGGGAAGCTGCCACAAAAAAAATGACATTTAGAATGCTAAGAGAAAAGGGCCCTTGCCATAGACCCATAAAACATGAAAAGGCATAAAAAAATCCTAACCAGAGACTTAGAGACAAAGGATAGGAGCCAAAGTCAATGGAAAAAAATCACACTTCCTTTCCATAATCACTCAATATGTGTGAAGTGTCAATATAATTGTTAGACATAATGTCCAATAGGCCTTGGGTGATGTAATGAGAGGCTAACCAAGAACCTAATGAATACATAATTATCCACACCTTATCTAAAATGTATCTTATTTTCCAAAATTTAGAACTTGAATTTTTGATATCAAGTATAAAAACAATGGAATGACCTTTGATTAAAAAATGCTCAAATCCACATTGGATAGCGAGGTTAAATTTATTCATTACCTTGACCCATTAACCATAGAATTTAATTATACATATTTTATGTAAGGAATTATGAATTGAAACAAAATATAAAATTCTCCCATATTTTGCAATAACACATTGAATTGATCTAATATATTAAAATTTAAATAATTATATTAAAATAAATTATTAATTACTACCATGCTTTGTAACAAAAACATTCAATTAATTCACCATAGTTAAATTTAATAATATTTTTGTTTAATCCTATATTCTAATTACACCTTAAAGTTAGAATCCAAAAATTATGATAATATTATCTATTAATATCAAAAAAAATCTAATTTAGAATCTGAACATTATGATATCTAATACCAAAAAAATATTAAACTATAATATGATAATAAAAACATATAATTATGATATTTGGTACAATAAAATACAATACTTTTTTTTGGGTTGTAATCTATAATGCAATATGTCAATATTTAATGAAATACTGGTTTAGTGCCAATCTTCGGATTTCTCCATGTGCAAACATTTTACAAATTTCATGAATTCAAGTTTTATGTACAACAAGAGGATACTTAAATCTTGTATGGAACTTAAATTTATCAAACCCTACAACAACAATTGAAGTAATCATTTGTCCATTTTGTAATTCAAAAAACTAAACTTTAAAAATAGATATATTGAAAGAGCAAGGAAGTAGGACACCTATATGGAGATGAAACCAAATTTACCTATAACTTATAGTTGATGATGGATAAATATGCTCCTTTATTGAAGCATCTATAGAATTTGAACTAATGGAAAAGTGAAAGTGATTAAGTCAAAATTTTGAATAATTAATCAATCCCTTGAGTTGAAAAGATGCATATTCAAACTCTCAAGAATTGGGAATATACACACTATAATAAAACAAAGAGGTGGAACCACAATGAGTTTTATATAAGTAATGCCAAGGATAATGAGTATGAGTAGACTCGAATGTAGATCACACATAATAGAAGATGGAACCACATAATGGATTTTATAGAAGTAATGGTTAGACTATTAAGTGTCACTAGACTCAAATAATTATTACCCATAACATAACAAATCACATTGCTATGTATGGATCTATAATCTATTCTCATGATCAAAAGATAATGAATAATATTCATGCCCCCATCATGATCAAATTTATCATATATTTAAATTTAGGTAAAAACTATTTGGATTTAAAATTATAACTTTTGTACATGAATAAGTATCATTATTTTGAACTCTTAAATTATATAGTTAAGCTTTAAAAATATGCATGAACAAGTATCATGTCTTTTGAACTTTTAAAATGTGCATGAACAAGTATCATGTCTTTTAAACCTTGAAATTTGAAGATGTGCATAAATTAGTATCATACATTTGTAATTTTTAAATTTGATCTTTGAACATGTGTATATACAAGCATGAATAAGTAGCAAGCCCCATAAATTCATGTAAAAATGATATGGAATGTCATGCATTTATATGCTAAATTGTAACTATATATGAAACATGTAATTATTTTTATAACTATTTTGCATATGCCCATGCATATACATTCAAGTGTGTATAATGTTTTATTTCAAGTATTTAATAGATGAGTGCATATGAATGCCATATGCCCTTAGAATATGTATCAACATTTCAATATCTATCATGTCTTTTATTTATTACTTACTTTGGATATTTTAAAACCTATACTCCATTATAGAATCTAATATTTGAGTTAGTTTGAATCTTTGAAAAAAATATAATATGTATCTTTAAAACTTTTACTCTATCCCCAAATTTTATTTGTGTTTATTCATTGAGGATTAGATCTTTAAGACAAACCCATTGTGATTACCCTCTTTTGAGATGAGGGATGTAGCCTAAAATTTAATCATCTAAAAAAATGAGTTAACAATATCATGTGATAAAGATGTACTCACGTTGAATTATGTCATCATAGAGAGAATATGTTATCATAGTAATGTATTTGTCATTGAAAGATGTATGTAACATATGAAATGTGAGGCATATAAGTTTCATGTCTAGATATATTGTAGAAATGAGGCATGTAGTAAATTAACCATATTTGAAGTAGTCTATGTAGTAAAAATTCATGATATGTATCATGAAACCACTAATCAATCTCAACAATAATAACACAAAAAGTCACATGACATCACAATATGTCATATAATAAGGCCAAGGGACACATATAATTGACATGAATATGTCAGAACAAGGCCACGGGTTTCATAGAAATGACATCAAGGAGTTATAAATAATAGATATGTTCAAATTTTTCAAACAACATAGGGTCAATGACCACAAATAAAGGACATGTTCAAATTTATCACATACCAAGAAAAAACCTCATAGAGATTTTTAATAGTTTTGTTTCACACAAGAGCTAAGGACCACAAAAAATAAGTAAGTAATGTCTAATATATCATGCAATAAAGTAACAACATTGAATGAGCATAGAAAAAGTGAAAACTAATATATTCCATCCATATGTATCAATCTCATATCATATAAAAGTAGGATATCCATGTAGCAAAATGTAAGATATGAGTAACAAAATTTACACTTACACAATCAACACACACACACACACACACACACACACACACACACACACACACACACACACACACACACACACACACACACACACACACACACACACACACACACACACACACACACACATGTTGATTTTATAACCTATAGAATTAAATTCCCCCAACATACGCATGGCCACTAGGTAGAAACAAATACAACATCTAATATTTCATGTATAATGTATGCCCTACATCACACTCATATACATCATGAAATGCAAGATACGAGTAACAAAATTTACAGTTACACAATCAACACACACACACACACACACACACACACACACACACACACATGTTGATTTTATAACCTATAGAATTAAATTCCCCCAACATACGCATGGCCACTAGGTAGAAACAAATACAACATCTAATATTTCATGTATAATGTATGCCCTGCATCACACTCATATACATCATGAAATGCAAGATACGAGTAACAAAATTTACAGTTACACACACACACACACACACACACACACACACACACACACACACACACACACACACACACACACACACACACACATGTTGATTTTATAACCTATAAATTAAATGCCCCCAACATACGTATGGCCACTAGGTAGAAACAAATCCAACATCTAATATTTCATGTATAATGTATGCCCTGCATCACACTCATATACATCATGAAATGCATGTGTATATGATATATACCAAATTATATGATAAATAATATATGTAATTAAAGTAACATCTCATGTTATGCTTTGGTCTTGATTTTTTATGTTTATAGAATTTTGGAATATTTGATTTTTTTGTATTTTTAAAAAATAATTTAATCTTTTGTATTTTTTACCTTTTTATTTTTATTTTATTTTTGAAATATAATAAAGGGTAAGTAACAAGGCTTAAAAATAGAAGAATGGGAGGAATCTAAATAATCTACAACATGTTTCAAGGCATAGTTTCACTAGTTGTGATAACATGATAATGTGGAGAAAGTGAAAGCAAGAAATATGCCCCCATTGTATATGTGTATTGTAACAATTGTAGCTCAATGTTATATTTGTGTTTGAACCTTTTTTAAATTAGGGTTAAGGGGAATAGGCCAATTAAATAATTTAGTTTATGATATTCAATTTTAGTGTTGAATTATAAAAATACTAAATATAGAAATTACAAAGTTAAATAGTATTTTAATTGTATAATCACAAAGAAAAAATAATACTTAGATTATCAATGATGTACAGATAGATATGAGATGTATAGGTGTAGAAATAGGTTGTCTAGACACTTTTGTTGATGCTACTGCCTGATTCCTAACAACACTTCCCTATATGAAATATTCATTATATAAAGATTCAAATTCCTAGGTCAATACATGGTTTTATCACCTTTAATCTGATGTATATGGATCTCTCACATAGGCTGTCGATGAATATTTATAACTCAAACCCTGGTTCTCTATCTTAGGTTAGGTTACCTTGCCAAAAAAGTGTTCGTAGGATCACGGTATCAAGTTGACCTAAAACACCCCTATGTAAATGAGAAATACCTATATATCCAATAACATAAGGAAGGATTTAGACTTATGTAGTTCTTCCAGGTATGTGTGGGAATGTGTGTGCATAAGGGTGACATATACTATATAATAATTCATGTAGTGATCTAGCTTGTAACTTACCAAATATAACCCATGGGTTATATTTTAAATGCATCAAGCTTGTAGTGTGACTAATATTATGATTGATATGTAAATAAGGATGAATAGGGAATAATAGCTTAGTTGTTCAGTTCATTGATTGATATTGATTATTTGATTACTTGGTAATTACTAGATGTCTATATGAATTGGATTTGAATTGTATTTATACCAAGTATTTTGAAATTATCCTCATGGAAGGTTTATTGAAATTGTTAGGTTGAATTGTACACTTCAAAAGATTTGAAAATTTGATATTTTTGAACGTAAGGATACTTGCATTGGAATAGGGTCAGTACTTTCGATGTTGTTGTCCTACCCTGAATGTAACTATCAAGAATGATGGAAATTTGTTGAGTTCCTATAACTGACTATGACATACATACATACATACACACACACACACACACACACACACACACACACACACACACACACACACACACACACACACACACACACACACACACACACACACACACACACACTATTATAAGTGTTTTGTGGTTATATGTGATCTAGATAATCATAATAATCCAGATTGGACTAAGAATTATGTAATTAGACCTAATAAGGTATTGATTACAATCCTTTTGGATGTAAGGAAGGTCAAACTCAAGGGTAGATCCCTGAGATATATTTGTCAAGTGTAAAAGTCTAGTTTAACCTATAGATCCATATTTAAGCATAAGTATGGAATTACTAGGTTAAATAAATAAAAGTGTAATGTGGTGTGTATAACTCATGTTATCCTTACTTATTCCCACCTAAATGTTTTTTTATGTGAATGACCTAAAACCAAGAGTATGTTACAGGTGTAATTAGTGGATATTATCTAATACTTGAATATATTTAAAATTCTTGAAAGAAAAAGAGTAAGGAAGGATTACATATATGTGCAGATGCAACCATGTTTCCCCTTAGTAGTTTTTATTGGTAAAGATGCTTCTTCACTGAAGCATCAAAGAGAGGTTCAACACTAAACTTTGGAGATATTAAGAGGGGAATTAGAGGGTGATAATGCCCTCAATTTTTTGTTAATACGAATTATTTTAAGTCCATTGAGAGAAAAAAATCTCAATCTCACAACTCAAATATAATCAATCTAGTCAATGTAGCAAAATTAGCTAATCTTGCCTAAGTCAAATGGTGTAACCATATCAACCCAAAATAATATAATCATAATGTCAGTTCCATAAAGGGCACAAAATCATGACCACACATAAAAAATATCCAACTACTATAACAGATAAAATCTCAAATGGTACATCTTGGTAAGGTTGGTGCATAAATGTATTTATGATTTTGAAAGTGTATCTCTAATTTGGACAAAAGTACTCCTTGAATATGTGTGAAGTTGAAGTATCTATTAAAATGTAACATGTATATAATATGTATTTATTTTTTGAAAATATTTGTCCCAATTTGTTCCTAATGCATAGAATTTTATCTCAAATGTATATCTAAATCATGTAAATTGTATAAAATGAATCAAATTGTTTTCATTCTATCAGCTATATGTATGTGGAGTCATGTATTATATGTCATGACCCCAATAATATGCCCCCCTTTTGAGGTGAGGGTATTTAAAAAAAATGATAATAACCTTATCTCAAAAGGATAAGATAACTATGTTTTATCTCTATTAATCATGTATTAAAGAAGCATACAGTAGTGTCATGTCAAAGTATATATATCAAATGGAGCTTTTAGTATGCATACATAACAAACACTAATATGTGTGATAATAATCATGGAAATGTCTATAAAATAACAAGATGAAAAAAAAATCAACCACACATGCAAGAATATTCAAATGACACAAAAAAAAGGGTTCAAGAAGACTGCACACAAGGGATGTTTGAATTCCATAAACTTAAGAGGAATACATGTACAAATGTACACACACCAAATAAACTAGAAACACTCAAGGCACTATGTCCAACAAGCAAAAGAATGTGTTAAAATGTTCCAAAAGCAAGATGAAGAAACAAACAAGAAGTATGCTCAAGTAAGTTACTATAAATAGATGAAGTAATGAGATATAAGCAACTAGCATAAGCATGCCATACTAGTCCTTGCATACATGTGTTAGAAATGTTTCATGCCGAATAACATATCAAATACATTATGTAAAATAAAAACATGAGAAAAAGCATGTGTAAGATATATAATCTATGTAATATAATGGAAAATTATCATAAAACAACCACACTTATGTCAATCATGGTCATATCAAATAAATATGCCCCCAACGTAGTCTATCACGCTAGAAGAGGAAATTTCCAACATATACATGATTGAGATATCATCGGTCTAATGTATGCCTATATCACACTCAAGTACCCATGAAACATATAGGTGTATATAAATGATATGTTATATACTAATATAAACATATGCAAACTATACTAAAATATGTGAAATGCTAAATATTTTTGGTATTTTTGAATTATTTGAATGGTTTTTTTATTTTTAGAATGTTTGATTTTTTTTTTAAATTTTTTTCATAATGTTGACTTTTTTTAATTTGTTTAGATTTGTGAAGCTTAATTTTAATGAAAAGAGATGTTTCTTCTCATTTTGAAGATAAAGGAGCATCTGGTGGCCCTCTTGGCTCTTTTAGCTGCCACCATTGTTTATACTTTATCATTGCCAATACTTCAATGTTTTTTGATAATGTAGGGTCACATGTTGTTGTTATGAGTTTATCATTGTATGCATCAAGTGACACATAAATTTATTTATGTTTAAACTAGAAAATGAGACAAATATTTTTAATATTCACCATTAAAGTCATATCAGTCAGTCAATGCAAGCCAAGATGAAGGGTTAAGTTTGGTTTTAGATTCATTACCCATATGAGTGTATGAACACAATTTGGTACACATGCTATGGTTAGTATAATATGTCCAATATATTATGAAATTAGTGGTGAGAGTTTTAGTTCATTGATATTATGTCTTAAGTGTTAGGAAAATTTAAGGCTAAAAATGGTGTCCCAATTGTTTCTATCAACCTTGATATGTTGACAATGAATCCCATTGACATTTACAATAATAGTTAAATATTCATGGCATGGGTGATTTGAAGGATGCCTTTATTTTGAAAGATTGGAAGTATTATGTAATTTTTTGTTTTTGGTATCATTTATATATTACCATTATGTTTGTATGTTTTAATTTGAATTTTTAAAGCCCCACAATTATTAGTATCATGATCAGTGATCTGACGATAAGTGAATAAAGGTAATCCCTCTTTTTACCTAAGTATATTTTGGGATCAATGTCTATTAGTAGGTAAAGATATCATCTTATGTTCAAGTAACATAAAAATAATTATATGATTTTTTTTTTAGTTTTATGAGATCTATAATATCAGTTGTGGAGAATTATGAACAAAATCCACATTATTTACATGTTGGATTTGTATTTGCCCTTTATAAGGTTGAATTAAATAAAGGAGCCAATAAGGATGAATAGTCTAATAATTATTCACATGTTCATCAAATTATTTTTGCCTTTCCTTTATTTGTATTTTTTTTTATATCCTCTAACAATGAATTTAACTTGTAAGTACCAGGGCCTATAGGTGTAAATAGATCGTGTGATAGATTTTCAAGTGGATCAAAGCTAAGTGTGCATAGTTTTTTATCAGTCATATCATGAGAATGTTTATAATCAATATCATAATAATTTGAAACCTTTACATAATTTTATTCTAAATTTACCACTAAAGGTAATTCAAATGCTTCATTTTCTTGTGGTTTTGATATCATTGCTTCATCTTGTAATGGAATTTGTTCTATATTCTTGTCTTTATGTTCATCCATATGTACTTGGGGTGTTAGTGACGTATGAATATGATGATATACATGCTCTATTTTACTTGATTGGCCTATTTTATAAGTAGCTATGCTCTTGATTGGAATAAATTGTTTATGTGGTACTATTTGAGGAATTGGTGATGTGTCTAAATGTAACATTTTATAAAATTTAAAGGTCTCATCATCAGTAAGCATAGTCCATAATGTCCCATCGTGTATGTATTTTAAATATCTATGTAATGTATATGGTATAACTTCTATAATATGTATCCATGGTCTACCTAAAATTAGTTTATATTGCAATGATTAAGGCATTACTGGAAAAGTACCTTGTAGTATTTTTGGTTTTCATGTCACATTTAATGTATCTGACTATTAAGTAGAATGCATATATTATAAAATCCTTTGATATGTACATCCAATTTTTGAAGATAATACAAACTAATAGCCATTATTTGTAAAAATTATATATAAAAATGTTTAAACTTGATCCATTATCATTGAGTACTTTCTTAATTCCCTTATTGTCAATATTGACTTGTATGAATAGTGGTAAATCCTGATTAATAATGTCCTTTGAGGGTAAATCTATGAATTAAAAAATTATGAGATTGGAATTATTTTAAGATCTTGCATGATATACTTAAAATAAGCTGGTTCAATATCACTTAGTACTTGGATTTCATGTAAGGCTTCATATAAATTATCCTTGTAAATAACTGATTGTTTTAAAAGTTCAAGAATTGATATTTTAGCATGGGTATTAAAAAATTATTCAATCATATCATAACCTTTAGATTTGATCATGAACTTAGGCTTATGTAGAACCTATTATATATTAATAGGTGTTTGAAAAGGTTGAGTACCTTTTCATTTCAGTATAGTGACATCATGGACCACATAATACATTATAAACCATGGGCAAATAATAAGAATAGGATGGTAAATATCATTTGAATAGGATTTAGGTGGAATAGAATGTTGAGCACATGCTCCTTAGGGCTTAGTAAATATGGAAAAAGACTCAATGGTATTGCAATACGTATTATAAAGATATGTTAGATCTATATCTTATTGTATCATGCTCTTTGTATTTGTACCAATTGCTTGATTCCATTGAATAAAAATTGTGATTAATGTCATCATGCATGAAATATCATAATCAATGTTTATCATGATGTACTTGACAAAGGAAAAAATTCCATATGTATATATATGTTGTTAAACATAATTTATTCCTTTAACATTGAAAACAATCTATTTTTTGCGATAAGTTTTTTACAATTTAAAAATAAAATAAAATTAGAAAACCCTAGGGCACTCTAGTATTGGATAGGAAGACTTAGAGGTTAGTTTCAAAAAATGCTTGACCCTTTTTAGAATTAAGGGGTTAGGGGATTTGTTACTTCAAGAGTGAGATAATCTATTCCTAAAAGTAGTAAAGTTAAATAATTTAATTTATGATATTCAATTTCATTTTGAATTTTAAAAATAAAAATATAGAAAGTAAAATGCTAAACAATATTTTGATTGCATAATAAAAAATAAGAAACAATACTTAGCTTATGTAATGATACACAAACATATTTGAGATGTAAAAGTGTAGAAATAAACCATCTAATGTTCAAAAAATAGGTTTAAGATTTTATAAAAAATATTTCTGACTATCTAGACTCTTACATTACCTTGTGGAAACTTGTGTCGATGCTACTCTCTAAATCCTAATGCAATTATCATGTAAAAAATACTAATTATAATATAGACCACTTGTGTATTTTTAAGTTTTCTATCACCTTTCATTTGATGTATCTGGATCTCATGCATAGGCTATTGATGAATGTTTGTATCTTGAACCCTAACTCTTCACTTTAGGTTAGGTTACTTTTCTAAAAATAGGTTAGTGGGCTCAAGGTGTCGAGTTGGCCTCAAAGACCCTTCTGTCAATGAGTATTACCTACATAGCCAATACTTTAAACAGTGTTTCAGACTTATGTATTTCTCACTTATGTGTGAGAATGTATATGTACAAGGGTGAAGTATACTATATGATGATTCATGTAGTGATCTAGCTTGTAACTTAACAAATGTAGCTCATGAGTTATATTTTGAGTGCTTCGAACATGTAGTATGACTATTCCTATGCTTGATATAAAATTAAATATGATTAGGGAAAATTAGCTTAATCTTAAAATTGATTGATTGAGCTTAAATGTGTGCTTGCTTGGTAATTTATAGATGTCTAAATGAATTTGATTTGAATTGTATTTATGTTTCATACTATCTCTTTTGAAATGACCATCACAAAAGGGTTAATGACATTCTTAGGCTGACCTGTACACTTCAAAATATTTTTAAATTTGAGTGCTTTAAATGTAATCACACTTGTGTTAGAGTAGGGATAATAGTGTTGATGTTATTATCCTGCCCTAAATGTGACTATCTAAGATGAAAGAAAGTTGTTGACATTCTGTAATTGACTATGAAGGATATATATCATATTTTAAACATTATGTGGTTATTGGTGATCTAAATAATTAGAATAATCAATATTAGACTAAGACTTAAGTAATTAGATCTAGTGAGGTGGTGAGTGAAAATATTTTTGTTGTAATGAGTGTCAAATTGAAGGGTATATCCCTAAGATATATTTTTCAAGTGTACAAGACTAGTTAACATATAAATCCAAATTTAAGCATCTACAATTTAGAGATAAGGCATGTCTCTATTGAGTAAGATTCAATGTGTGTTCATGTTATATATAGAAGTAAGTGTGTATAATTGCTCAAAATTAATCTTATTTAGATTCATATTTTCTTAAGTTATTCAGATTAATTAAGCTTATTTTAAGTCTAATTTTAAATGTACATTTCTTATTATAAGAAATAGACTTTATCTCATATTTATGAAGTGTCACATTTTTTTTATAAATATTGATGTTACATTCACATGTAACTCCCTCTACACTTTCCACACATATCATCTCACCATAATGGAATCAGGGACATTTGGTGTACCCATGAAGTTTGTGTAAGTAACCATTTTTTCTTTCTAACCCTATTTATTGATTTTTCCTCACTCATTCTTCTACATATATCTCTAGCTAATATTGAGATATTTATTATGGCTTAATGTCATTCTTCATTCTATTTATCTTTACTCCTATTTGAGATTGTATTTGGACATCAATACTTTTCAATCATTCTAATAGATGTGGGGTTTTTATCTGCTTGGCAGTTTCCCCACATGATAAATCTTGTCTCTTTTATTTGTGGTTTGTTTGTTAATGAGGTAATCTTATTTATTTATGCACTCTTTTACTTCATGCTTTAAATAATAATTTATTGTTCTTAGAATAATTCCTAATATGGTATTAGAGCAGGTTTATTTTGACGTTGAATTTTGATTTTTTACAAAAGCTTTGACAGATTGGAAGAATTTATTTACGTTATTTTTCCCTTCTTACTGTATTTGAGCTCTTTGAATGCATAAGACAACATATTTATTTGAGTTCCAATGTATATTTCAAACATAAATCAGTAATAAACTAGTGCTTTGTGGAGTTTCAATCTGTTTTTTCTTGAATTACATGATAGTGCAATTAAAAGTTTGGCTGTATTTTTTTAGTTGGATTTTGACACTTTTTTTGGGGTTTTTCATGTTGGTGAGATGCCATAAAGTAGGGTTCTGTTTCTAGTTTGGTGCTTTCTTATCCTTTTCCCAGCTTAGTTTTTGGTTGGCCTTTGGCATTTTGTCTTCGAACACATGGAAAGTTAAAAACTTTGCTTTTACTTTCTTTTGTGAATGCGGGGTTTCTCTTTTTATCCAGGTTGATGTATTTTTTTTTCATTTATTTATTTTATATTGTATTATTTTCATTTATTTATTTATTTTATATTAAAATGTTGAACTCCAAACAAAATGTCATTTATTAATGATTAAGTGTGTGTAAGTTTTTCTAAGTTTATTTTCCATTTTTCAGATTTAATTAAACAAGAAAGGATTCTTTTGTCTTTTCTATATTTCAAACAAAATCGTTTCTTAAAAAAAAAAAAAGTTTTAATCTTCATTCTTTAGAATGGTCTTTTAAGCTCATAACCTAATAACTTTCATATGTCACTTTTATTTTTTTACTATGAGATTTAATTCATGGTTTACAATATAATATATATTTTTAACCATTTTTAAAAAAATGCACATTCTAGTTGTATTTTTCAAATTTCATAGAGAGCTTTTCTCATAATTTGACATAAGTGTATTTTTTGTTTTGTAATCAAACTTTGTGAATTTGAAAAAAAAAAAAATCATTAAAAGACCATTAAAATGTTTTTATAATTTGTTATTTTTATGTTTTATTTTTTTTGATAAATACATTTTGAAATGATGTCGAGTCGTAAGTAAATTGATGCTTTAATTTATAATTTTAAGCATCAAATTTTTGAATGAGATAATGAAATTGTTGTTCTTAAATGTCAATTTGAATTTTAAAACTAAACTATTCTTCTTTTTAAAAGCCCACACAATGACAAACTAAGAAATTAATTGTCTCTCTAGCTACCAAACATGCATTTTTTGAACATGCACAAACATGTAATGTTGATTTGTCATCTCAAAATGAACATACTACTTCACAACATTTTATTTATAATCCTAACTTAAAAATTATGTAATCTATGGGTTATTTTGGTGGTGCTCTTGATAAATATGAAAACATTATTGTTGAGCCTATTTTACTTAAATATAATGTGAATTATACAATGCTCATTTTTAATGTTTTTAATATGAATTTGAAGTTGTATTTTCCCGCTCACCGAAGGACATTGCATAATAGTTATGAATTATTCTGAGTATAATGCTTGTCATTCTCATTATTTGATTAAAAAAATTAAAATTGTGAGCATTGTAATAAACACGAGCATCATATCTCTAAATATTAAGAAATACATCTATATAAATCTTGTGATAATTTTAACTCATGACATTTTTCATTGTTAGAAAACCACTAAAATAATTCACTTAAAGGTTAAGCTAATTTGGATCCTAACATCTATAGAATATTCTCAAAAATTTGATGTGTGTTCTTTAGATAATTCCTCAATTGTTTCGAGTATAATATATTTTAAAAGGAACATATCTTCTTTTTCTCCCTTTTAATAAATTCAAAACAAATTATGAATTCCTTGCTTTTATGTTATAAAGGAAAGATGCTTTGTTTGGAACTAATTATTTTTTACTAACTTATTTTATATATAGGATTTGACATTTTAATATGGAAGTTGTCTTTAAATATTTTTAACTTATATTACATCTACTTTTATTACAATATTTATATGTAGATTGTATTTTTATGACATGTTATTTACTTAACATGAAGATTGGTATTATCTTGTTTATTATTGAATTTTTTATGCATTGTTTTTCTTTATTTTTTTTCCTTATTCCATTGTGGAATGGTCATCTTGTCCAAAGAAGCTTCATGGAGATTGTTGATGATCATACTTAAAATAAATATCATTGCCTTATCTTCTTATTTCTTTATTAATCTATTTTAATTCATATTGAAGTAAGTTTACCTTAACGGGGACTAATATGTTATTTCAATTTCCTTCTTTGTTTGTAAATGTATTTTTTCATTTGTAAGTATAGCTCCAAGAATCTGAATAGAGATACTAGGGCTTGCCAAGGGGGTACTAAGTAAAATCCTACTAAGATCAAAGCCACTATGGGATACTAAAGACCTATAGAAACTATTTGGTTCTATAGCATGCACTAACTATAGGTGGACTTTTAAACCTAATTAGGGTTACATGATTAAGTACACAAAAGACACAAATATCTCCAATAGGTATAACCACTAAATATCAAGTTGCAAAAGGGGTAAAGTAATGGAATTTAATCAATAAATTTATACTATTTGAACAAATAAGCACTACCAAGTGGGAATTATGATTAAGAAGCATACAAATCTAGTAAATAAAGATTGATTTTGAGTCAAAAGATATTTTTAAAGGATGACGATGCACAAAATTTAGAAATATAAGATAATACATGTTCAAATGAATCTAAACTAGCATAAAAACACTAAACCCTAACATATACACTACTCTATGCTAACTAATAAATTTCACCTTAGAACTCAAAACAATG
Organism: Torreya grandis; assembly: GCA_037957365.1. Taxonomy (NCBI): domain Eukaryota; kingdom Viridiplantae; phylum Streptophyta; class Pinopsida; order Cupressales; family Taxaceae; genus Torreya; species Torreya grandis. The sequence continues at coordinate 1,805,932 of JARHVA010003686.1, forward strand.
TTCTACCAACGGTGAGTTTAAATAGTTTTAGAGATGGAGGAAGAATGCGCTCAAGTGGAGTGTCTTGGTCTAATACAATATCCAAAAACAAGGAGATAGGGTGAATTATTATGAATTAGGAGTGTGAAGGCCAATACAATTACATAATTCAAGTGCAATGCCACATGTAGGAGATAGGAAGAAGCCACAATGAAGCAATAATAGTTGGGAGTAGCAATGGTGCAACCAAATCAATGTTCAAGTGTGTAGGTAATCCTATATCATAATGGAAGCTCAAATCCAAATAATGAATTAGGAGAGATTAAATAATGTCAAAAGAGCCAAAAGAGTGAAGAAGAGAGGTAAAAATGAATGATTTGGAGTCATAGATGGCAAACAAGGGCACAAATCTCCTAAAAGAAAGTCATTTATGATCATTTGAAAAAAGACAAACATGCCAAAATAGATTTATAGAAGAGTTATGGTATATGATATGGAAAATTGGTAAAAATATATGGCTTAGGATTTTCTTTTTTTAAAAAAAATTAACCTACACCGTTTAGCCTCCTAAAAGGTCTCTAGAGTCCATAAAAAGGGTCTTGTGGGAGATCCGACAAAGTATGGGCATGGTCTTGAGGGATGTATAATGAAATGAGAATCTATCCAAACATGAGGGTAGAATCAAATATGACTCACATAGTTGGTATTCTATGTTGATGGTAAAACATGTCATGCCAATGAATCAACTCTTTTGCCTATTGAAAAGGTTAAGATAGAATCGTACTATTTTAATTGTAAAGGTACAAGGAATGAGAATTGATTTCAAAGATGTGTAGAATAGGTTTTTTAATATTTATAACAAATAAGAATAAATTCTAATATATATCAATACAAAATTATAATTTATCAATCAAATGTCTTTAAATATCAAAAAAGGAACTAGATTACAACTATGTAATCTAACCTATCTGATAGAGAAAAACTTATAGAAGAGGTAGTCCCTTGAAAAAAATATTTTTGATCCTTTGTAATTATGTTAAATCAAAATTTATTCAATATCTTAATATTATTTAAAATTAAAAAAAATAAAAATAAAAGAAACAAAATAAACTAAAATATAAATTAAAAAATGAAAATGACATCGAAAAGTTAAATAAAAATAAACACCAACATAATAATCTAAAATCAAACTAAAACTAATTAAATCCAATCTAACTAATAAATTAAAAGAAATACAACAACCTCCTCAAAGTTATAGAAGCAAAGATTTATAAATATATTTTATAAGATTAAATTGTAATTGTACAGAAAAAATTAATCTAAACAAAATAATAATTAAGTGATATAATCTAAATTCAAACTAATACTAAGAAACAAACTAAAATAAGAGAAGAATATTAATCTATTTAGAAAATATTAATATTACATAAGTATGATAATTTGATAACAAAACGCAATAAAATGAAAGTGCCTTAAGTTAAGAAGTAAATACAAGAAAAAAATTAAAAGGGATTAAAAGTGATGAATAAACTAACCCAAAATAAATAAAGAATATAAATAAAACTAGATATTAAACAAGAAGTGAAAATAAATAAAGAATATAATTGAAATTAAAACTTCAAAGTAAAACAATTTATATAATGAAAGAAATAGAAAATACCTAATCTAAACTTAAAAATTTATATTAATCTATTATAGAAATAAAATTTATTTAAAATAAATAGAAAATTTCCAATTCTTGAAACAAGAGTCAACTTAGTATAAAGCGAATTAATTTTTTGAGAAACATAATTTTTTAGTACAAATAATGTTAAAAAAGATAACAATTTACAATCAAAATATCAAGTATATGATGTCCTGATCATATGATTACATATATACAATAATTAAAATATATTAAACTCTGATAATATTTAGATAATCAATTTATAAAAAAATATTAAATCTAGATATACTTTCATTAAAAAAGTAAATTATTTCACTGTCAGAGAATGTATTATTTGTTCTATCTATAAGTAATCATTTGATCTCAAAGATGTTTGCATAGAAAAGAAAATAAGTATGGATAAATTTAAAATGTTAAAGAGATTTCTTCACTTGTATATGTTTTTTATATTGTAATATATTTTTGATATTCTTATAAAGTAATCTCTTTTAGAAATAGATAGGTAATAACTTACAACTAACTTTAGTTAGTTAGTTGTTAACTCTAACTAAATTTTGAAAGTTAATTAGTTAACTTTATGACTTAATCTTTATAATTTTAGACTTAAAATAAAATCTAATAGATCAAATTAAAAATATAGTGGACCAATAAAATTTATAATGGGTGGGGCCCCTTGACTCACTTGATAATATTTAACTATGTATAACAACATTAAATACTAATATCTAAATATATTTAAATACTCCTATTATTAAATTCTATAAACATTTATCCATAACAAATTAAGTAAAATAATTTTTCATGAACACTGAAAAGAAATATTTAAATGTAAGAAGGAACATTTTCCTTTCATAAACCAACGACACAAAACCCTTGAATTATTTACCTTGGTAAATAGCACAAAAAATATTGATATTTAAACACGAATTTGAAAATTGAGAAGAAAACAAATTGATAAAATAAGACAAAACTTATACCAATGTTTTCATAAACACTTATATCATCTTTCCTTGAAAATGAACCAAGAAACCCACAAATAATATTATGTGTTCAATCAATACTTTAGAATGTATCCCTTTATCTTTACATCTTCATGTAATCTTCAAATACTAAGATGAAAACAAAACAAGTGCATGCATCTATATTTTTTAAATGACACCAAATACTCATATGTCATAGCTCCAAAAACTCCCAAAAGTCATCATTTATAAAATGATTGAAAGAATATAAAAGAGGCTTCCATAACATGAATGATCAAGTGCAATGTTGAGCACTTTCCTTTTTATATATAAGCCAAAATTGCATCATATGAAAAATATGTCAAACCATGAATTTCAAAAACATTCTCAATCAAAGAAAATAATTACCATATATATATGTAAACCTTTGAAAATATGATATCTCTATGCATGTCAAAAATAAAGAGATGGATATTTATTAAAAAACACATCATATGTTAACATTTTTTTGACCATATGAATATGAGACATATTCAAGAAATAAATCATTTCCTTTGAACCATCCTAACTTATAAACAATTAAAAAATGAATTTTTTGAATAAATATGTGCATGCAAAAGTTTATTTGAACTGAAAAGGAAAAATGAAACCCAATATCTCTGTGCCAAAGAACAAATGTGGCAAACTAAAAACATACTTGTCTACAAAACCATGACATTATAAGCAACTTCAAAACCCTTGAGTTATGATAAGTTCAATTTACCAAATGTATGTGAGCTCATTTATCATTTATATACATAACAAAAAAAGAAAAAAAAAATTATTTGAGAAAATGACTTGCATCCAGAGTTGCATAACCTTAACATAAAAAAATAACATTTGAGAATACCACTCGAAGCCATTTTATCCTTTCAAAATAAATTCAGGTCTTTTCAAACACCCAAGACTAATAAAATGATTTAAATTAAGAAAAAATTATTCAATATGATCTGCTTAACTATTACTTTCAAAATAAGCCTTATTTAACTTATTTCATAAAAACAACTAAAAAACACAAAAAAAATCAAATCATATCATCATTTACTAATCAAAACTCTATATTTCAATAATTTTTAGAAGGAACAAAACCATTTTATAAAAATTGCATGAGATTTAATTTAAATATTAAACTCATACCTTAAAATCCAAAATATCATGCACAAGGCCTCAAAATTTTCTCTTATTTTTCTCATTGAAATCTTCCAACCAGATGAACTCCACTTCTACTTGACAAGTTTGAAAAATGAAAATGATAACAAAATAAACTCACTTTTATACTCAAGTAATTTAAATTAATCACTTACAATGATGTGTTTCAATTCTATTCATTTTTTACTCTATCGATAAATCAAGTAGCTTTGACAACGTTAGCAACATAGCTATTAGATTTAACAAATTAGCTATCTACATAACTAACTTTACCAACAAAACCAAAACTTGATATATGTACCAAACCTTTAATATTTCCTTACTATCAATTACCTAAAATCTATAAGGATCAAGATATAAGCTCATTTAATTCATATCTTTCAAATATCCATAGTGGATCATTGATGTCCATTATCATTCAATGCCTGAGTTACTTTGAACCTAATATATAAACCATTGTTTACAATTTAACCCTACCACATTTTCATTATATTCACCACCCTAGCATAATGTGCCACCTTATATTTAATGCATCCAAAGTACCTTTGTATTAATTAATAAAATTTTTATGACCTAAGTCACATTGGCCTTGGATCTTAGGTTTTCTCAATACAAATATTAAACCTAGATATCATATGATTAGGTTCCATTCATATCTAATAACTCTAAAAATTTCAAAACAACATGAACAATCATGCCTAATAATATGTGCTATGGATTTTGAAGATGATCTTGAAGACAACAAGATTTATGTGAAATATGTTACTGAGCTTTTCATACATGCCTCATATTTGTAATTCAACTATTCATGCAACCATATTCCATGTGTTATCAAACAAACAATAAACTATATTTACCTTATCACCTCTTTAACATGTCAACCTAAAATCGAATGATATATCACTATTATCAAATGAAATAGATCAATGTCTATACAACTATCACTATTCACAACATGGTCAAATAGGAAAATAACTACCAATTGTATAATAATTACAAATTAGATCATGTATATACTGAAGACTTTATCTACTTAATGAGATAATTACACTATCAAAATTAATTAATCAACATCAAGGGTTATAAATATTTAATTTAGTAGTCATTAAAGATTACAAATTTAAAGAAAAGATGGATATTCAAACAAATATAAATGAATTGGTATCTGCTAGTATTTTTGAATTTTATGAGTCAAGTCATCAATATGGAAAAACTAAAACATGTCAATACTTTCTAAAAATGTATGAGGTGATAGAAATAGGCATAATAGTCTACATGATGAGATGATATGTAATCATAGGGAGGAGTAAGGTTAGAATAATCAAAATTACAGTAACCCTAAATTAAGCTTAATTGGGAGTGTTAGAAATTAATCTTAATTGGGTTCAATTTTTTATAAATCATTTAGATTAATTAGGCTTATCCTAGGTCTAGTTTTAGATTTACATTCATTATTAGAAGAAATATACTTTATTCCATATTTATGAGGTGTCACACCTCTTTTATTGAATCTTGGAGTTACATTCACATGTAATTCCCTCCACACTTTTCACACACATCTCCCTCACCCATAAGAGGATTAGGGACATTTGGTACATGCATGAAACTTATATAAAGGTAAGGGCATAGAGTTGGGGGATAATTCTATATATTTTTACCCTAACGCATATGTGTTATTTAAATATAGGCCTTAGATTTTAAAGCCATAACATGTACATGTTATAACCATATCATTTATGTGTTATGGCCATAAAATGTATGCATTATGAATACATAATGCGTATGTATTATATACATAACATGTATAAATTTTCATAAAGCATATGTGTTATGGACATAACATGTACACATTATGTTTACATATCCCAAAATGAAACTGGAAGTCGAATGTGGGTCACTTATGCTATGGGTAAAGAATGCATACACATTATGCTATAACACATGCATGTTCCTATCACATTGCACAAATGAATATAAAGGAGGTATAAGAAGGGGTAGGTGTTTTGGTTTGCTAAAATAAATGTTAATTAAAAATTTATTGTAGTAAATATAATAAATTAGGGTCACTTTGCATCTAATACAGTTAGTCTCATAGTTTCATGCCTTATGATGTGGGAGATATTTTCAAAATAGAATTTGGTCAGTACTTAGGTATTTTCATGCTCTCAATATTGAACCTAAAGATTTCAAGGCATAAATTTTTTAATTCATGTCCATTTTGGATATTTACATATAGTCATTTTTAGGTTTTCATATGTTATGGAATACTTTTTAGCATTTATATGAGTCCTAGGTTTGTCAAAATTAAAGTGTATAAACACTTACTTTGAATTCAAGCCAAAGTGGTGTGATTGGGGTAGTATAAGTCACATTGATGACCTATGCACATTAAATGACCACTTTTTGTTAATTTCACTTGCTCATCAGCCATCCCTCATCCCTAATCACTTCCTCTTCATCCCTCATCACCCCTCATCACTATCTCCTCATTCCTCATTATCCCTAATCACTCCCTCATTGACCCTCACTATTACTTATCTTCTCTAATCACTCCCTCATCATCCCTATCACTCACTCATTGACCCTTATTGTCCCTCATTATCCCTAATCATTATTTAATCATCCCTTTTTATCTTTAATCACTCCCCCTCATCCCTCATAGTCCCTAACCACTCCCTCATTGAACCTTACCATCTTTCATCATCTGTAATCACTCCCTCATTGTACCTAATCACTCCCTCATTGACCCTCACCATCCCTCATCATCCTTAATCATACTTCATCATCCTTAATAACTCCCTCCTCATAATTCATTATTTATAATCGCTCCCTCTTTAACCCTCACCATCTCTAATCATCTCTAATCACTCCCTCATCATCCCTAATCACCTCTCATTTACCCTCATTGTCCCTCATCATCAAAAATGATTCCCTCATCATCCTTACTCACTCCCTCTTCATCCCTCCTAGTGAACACATGCGTATGGGGAGACCATTTAATCCCTAAAATTAACTCCCATGTTGTAGGGGTTTAATAACACAAACAAACATAGGAATTTCATCAAATAGTTGAGGTTTACATAATATAGATAAAAATATTTACATTAATACAAAAATATTTAGATTTAATCAATGCCACTATTGGGATTATTACACACACAACATGGAGGAAAATAATAGACAAACATCTATAGTTCATACACCTACCTCTACCTTTGTAATGTCAATCTAACAGACCTACTAGATGAAGAAAATCAAAATATCATCAAATTCTAGTCTTCTCTTCTAATTTTCTAGTTAAATCCTCTAATGAAACGTCTATTTAGTTTTAAGGTTGAGAATGGGCATCCAATGAAATTATCCTCCTGTCCCTTTGTCTTCTCCCAATATTTGAATATCATCACATGTTTTTTTTCCAAAACCATATGACACATAGGAAAGACCAAACCCATTACTTACCTATGGGTGGTTCAAATCAATTTTGACATAGAGGATAATAAAAGATAATGCATACATTTTTCACTAGAATAAAAAATTGTATTTTAAGTATTATACACAATGTAGACCTGTTAGGTTTCATTTGGGTGTTAAAAACCAATTTGAAAAAGCATGACCCATTCGATTCTAGACAATTCATAGCATTACATCAAAACATTTGCTTGCTCATGACTCCATTGGGATTTAAATAACTGATTTACCATTGTGTAAAAAACTTATATATATATATATATATATATATATATATATATATATATATATATATATATATATATATATATATATATATATATAAAATATGTCGATGGGATTATAAAATTCAAATAACATAGTCAAATACCATGTTGATTTCTCATGACCTAGTCGTGGCTTACCTTACTGAATACTACTATGTGAAAAAACTTAACTTGCTCAAGGATTAATATGGATTTAAGCTTCGATTAGTCACTCCTTAAAGACTTGTGTTCAAATATAGACTTATGTAGGTGTTCAGTCCTAAATAACATAATCACTTTTTACTTGAGTCATCGAAAGACTCTATTGAAGGAATAAATCCAATCACCAAAGGTGATAAAATAAGTAGCTTCCAAGACTTACTTGGGATTTCACCACTTTTATTAACACTATCAAGTAACACAAAAGGCATTTGTAAACCCATGAAAGTTTTAATTTGTTGAATAGCATCATGGATTATGAAAAAGAAACAAGTCCATAAAGAAAAGTCAAAGTTCCAATCTAGGAAATAAAACTCAAATAACATAGGAATTAAACAAAATGTTTCACCAATACTGAATTGGGTCAATGCAATTTGAATAAAAAAGGCACAAGTCACAACATATCACTAAAGAAAAAACCAACCAACATAAAAGGTTGAGATTTTAGACCAAAACTCCAAGGCAGACATAATTGTGCATGATTAAATGTTGAAATCCAAAGTTGCAAGCACAAACACTAATAAGCCACAAGGATAATGGCCAACATGAACATCAAATAAGTAACCTTCCCTAATGAATCACACTATAATCAATACAAAGAAGCAAGTAATTTAAATAATAATTCACTCTATTTTTTGTGATTTAAGATTTGTCAAGACTATAGATTCCCCTACACCACCTCCTCATCCTTAATTACTCCCTTCAATACTTGATGATAGGTGAAATATCTTCCTAATTGTGCTTGATATGCTTATGTTCCAATTATAAATTTCACTCACTCAAATAAGGGCCAAATAAAATCTTTTTTTACTCATCCTCATTCACAAAAATAAGGAACTCAGAGATATCATTTGATTTTGATTGTCTAGTTCAATTTAAAGATCTATATCATAGATTCATGTCTATATAGATAGATAGATAGGTGGTTACCAATCTAGTAGAGTGTGTTCTAATATGGTAGATAATATATTGTGTTTCTTGACCCAAATCGATATATACCCAACCTAATATATACCCAACATGATATATCAATTGAATTAAAAGCAGATACCTTAATCCAGTGTATCGAGAAGGGAACACTTAGAGTTTGGACATGAATTAGTGGGCCCTAAAGGCTAAATTATGTTATTTTCATACCCTAAACATTCCTCAATACCTAATATAGTATATCAAAGGATAACCTAGGAATTGGGGCCCTCTCTCTCTCTCTCTCTCTCTCTCTCACACACACACACACACACACACACACACACAACACACACACACACACACACACACACACACACACACACACACACACACACACACACACACACACACACACACACACACACACACACACACACACACACACACACACACACACACATGGGGTACCATTCTAAAGGCCTTACCCCGATATTAATTTTTCCTACCTATTAAGCAAGTGGAATATTTCCCTACTTCATATATGTTGAGGATTAGGGCAAGGTAATCTTGCCTTTTTGATATCTATCTTTGCTTCATCTAATAACATATTAAGGGAATATTTCCTTCTTGATGGATATCAAGGGAATAAGGCATAAATATTGAGGTAAGTTTGCTTTCCTAGTGTCTAGCTTTGTTGTGCTTATAGATTAAAGATTGGATATCAAGGTAAATTTAATTTCTAATAGATATATTTTTTCTTACCCTACCTAATTAGTTATTCCCTACCCAATAAGGTAAAGGAATCTTCCATCCTGATATATATCTTTATTATTTTCACACATACTTTTACTTTCTATAATAAATTTTTAGCTATCAAGGGAAGCTTACTGATCTATATCTTTAATTTATTAATTTACTACCTAATTAGCTATGCCCTACCTACTTAGCTTCTATTGTTGGTAAGGGAATCTTACTTTATGATAGATAGAATGAGAAATTAAGTTTTGAATCATGTTTCAAAGTATGCTATATATAGCCTCATAGATATTCAATCCAAATCAATAATATCTAGTATATCTCTCTTAATCCCAATCAAACATATCTATATGTATCTATCCTAATTGATCAATAGCCTTGGTCAACTACATATAGCCTCATATCTGATTATGTGGATATGTATCAATACAAATTGGTAGGATCCTCATCTTTATCCTAATATAGATAAAACAAAGGAAATGAAAGGAAAGGAAAGGTGAAGGAGAGGGCCTAATCAAGAATAACTAGTCAAATTATAGGGACCATCTATATGATTAGTCAATCCCAGAGGTTATTTTATCCTATCTCCAATGAGCACTCGATATTATAATCAAGCATAGCTAGTAAAATATAAGGGACTATCTATATACTCAATCCAATATAAATAAAGGGCCTAATATATTAGGTCAACACCTTTTTATCAATAGGCTCCTCATCTAGATAAAGGAAGAGGTCCCATTAGACGATAAAGTGGGCTACCCATCTATATATAGGGCCCACATGTCAATTATAATTGATTGTTAAGTCCAAATACCATCTAGATAGAGGGATTAATACATAATATCTAAGTTATATAGTTCTGTATATAGGATAATTCTTTCTATCAATATATTCATTTTTATTGAAATAAAACTAAAGATAACAAAGTACTCTAGGAAAACCTTTCCCTTAATTTGGTTTGTTCCCTCTTGATCATAAATATAGATGGTCATGAAACAATAGACATGGATATGGTATATGTCCAATTCATGCTAATCAAAATCAAACATAACACATCTTCAAGTTGGTGGATTTATGATACACCTCATAAGAGGGGTGTAGATATGGTTATATATCTAATCTATAGATATCACCCTCAATCCATAAAATTATAGCCCCCCCATACATATATATTCCTACTTTTAAAACCCTATCTCTCTAAATAATCACACCTTTCATATTTCCCTTCCCCCCTCAATTGATAATATCCAAGCAAATAGTAACTACTCATCTATCTATAATTTTTCTAATCACTCAAAACACCTCATTATGAGATGGATGAGCATATGGAAAAATATATAGCTACTATTCCCACCAAAACATGGTTAGAATAATAGAATGGCACTTATCATAACCCTATATTTTAGTGTAGTCATAGTCACCACCCATGAACTACATATATCATTTTCCTCCCCCTAAGGATCCCCTATCTATATATGGGCCCATAGAGCACACCTGCCTAGCAAGTAATATATCGAGAATGAAGGCATAGGATGGAGTGCAACAAACTCCTCTAACTAGAGGAATTTTAATTTAGGCCCTTTATTTTATCCCCTAATGGATATATGTTTATATATAGATAAATAACATATAATTATATAGATATAAAGAGAGCTCTATCTATTTGGGAGGCTCATATCCTAGATAGATAGAGCAGACCTATAAAGGCTAAGGGGGTAATTAATATAAATATCCAAAAAGAAGGGAGGACCTAGGGCTTAAACCATAGGAAAGGTTAATCTATAATATATAGGGGAGATTAAAAAAACCTATATGCTTGGCCTCTTGGGCTCGAGGAAGAGGCCTTGATTACTATAGATAGGAAAAAGGCTCTGCTTCTTTAGAACATGTAATCCCTACCCATTATGGATAAGGTTAGACAACCCAACTAGATAATATATTTGTCTATATAGATGTCATGTCAAGTACATTTATAGTTTTATTTATCACTCATCCAACATCCCACCCATCTAATATAGAGATTGAACCTATAGGTGGGTTTGAACAACCTAGTTGAGAAGCAACCCAAACATTCAAGGAGGGGATGTAGTGAATCGACTTGAAAAACAATTAAAAAAAAATCCTTAGACTCATGTTACACACATATATTATATAGAAATTTACATATATCATATCTAGTTACTCATGTTTCCCATCTTATATAGTCATGTTAAGTATATAGTTAAGTTACTCTTGTTACCCATCCCATAGAGTCACCCCTATGATGACTCATGCTACCCATCCCATAGAGTCATGTCACTAGTCAGTATATAGTGAAATTATATCTATTAATATTTAGTCTAGTCATGTTACATTAAACGGGCCATTTGAAGGGTGAGGTGAATTATAAAATAAAACTAAGTCCACTCGAAGGGTGAGGTGTTGAGGAGGGTAGAGAGAAAATACCTTATGCCTAGTTAGAATTTACTACCCTAATGATAAAGAATACCACATGTCAGTCCCCTGAATATGGTCAAGTGATTGATTAATGGGGGTGAAATTCTTATTAAAAATTTATAAACTAGACCACTATCCCCTATAGAATATTGTAATTGATAGACTAGAGCGTTACCCTACCCATGTCATTCAATTTGGCCTAATTAGGAATAATGATGTAGGTAGGTTTAGATAGATAGGAATGTATAGATATATGGGCATGATTGGGTTGAATAAATAGATACTCTATATGGATTGAATGGGTAAATAGATAATTAAATTATCCTCTAATTAAATTAGAGTCATCTCAGTCAATCAAGGATGATGAAGGATGGTGAGGGTCAATAAGGGAGTGATTAGGGATAATGAGGGAGTGATGAGAGATAATACAAGATGGTGAGTGTTAATAAAGGAGTGATTAATGATGGTGATGGATTAGGAGGGATTTATTGGGGATGATGAGGGACTATTAAGTAGTGATTAGGGATGATGAGGGCCAATGAGGGAGTAATTAGGGATGATGAGGGAGTGATTAAAGATGATGAGGTATGGTGAGGGTCAATAAGGGAGTGATTAGGGATTATGAAGGATGATGAGGAGTGATTGAGAATGATGAGGGATGATGAATGAGTGATTAGGTATGGTGAGGGATGGTGAGGGTGAATGAGGTAGTGATTAGGATGATGAGGGAGTGATTAGAGATGATGAGGGATAGTGAGGGTCAATGATGAAATGATTATGAATTATGAGGGATGATGGTAAAGTAATTAGGGATGATGAGGGATGACAAATTAGTGATTAGGGATGGTGAGGGTCAATGAGAGAGTGATTATGAATGATGAGGGAGTGATTAGGGATGGTGATGGTCAATGACAGAGTGATTAAGGATAATGAGGGATGATGATGGAGTGATTATGGATTATTATGGATAAAAAGGGAAGGATTAGGGATGATGAGGGATGGTGAGGGTCAATGAGAGAGTGATTAGGGATGATGAGGGAGTGATTATATATGATGAGGGATGGTGTGGGTCAATGAGGAAGTGATTAGGGACAATGAGGAACAAGGAGAGAGTGATTAGGGGTGATGAGGGATGAGGAAGAAGTGATTAGAGATGAGAAAGGGATGATGAGCAAGATAAATTAATGCAAAATTATTATTTTATGTGTGTAGGCCTTAAAGGTGATAATGCTACCCAAATCACATCATTTTGGCTTGAGTTAAAAGTGAGTGGTTTGTAAACTTCAATTTTTACAAACCTAAGGCTCCTAAAAATGTTAGGAAGCAATATAGAAGGCATAAAACCTAAATAATGACTATATGTTTACCAAAAATAGACATAAATTACAAAATTTATGCCCTAAAATACCTAAGTTTAATATTGAGACACTAAAAGTGACTAAGTGCCAACCAAATTAGATTTTGAAAAAATATCTTCCATATCATAAGGCATGTAGTTGTGAGACCAACTCTATTAGATTAAGAGTGACCCTAATTTATTATATTTATTAAAATAAATTTTAAATTATAATTTTAAATTTATATTAAAATTATACGTAAAATTTAATTTAGCAAAGGACCCTCCCACCACCCACCTTTTAATGCATCCCCCTTTTTCATTTTGGCCACTCATGAGTTCACTACATCATAACATGTACGAATAATTGGAATACCTACTTTCATTATATTCAATTCAAAATTACACATTTTTATAATTTGATTTTTTACACATAATAATTTTTATGTATTTTATAGTGTATACACATTATGGTGGGTTTGAAGTCAAAAACTAAGGCTTTTGTCTCCTTAATGGCATGTATTCCTGAGTCAAAGGTTTGGACTTGTCAACACATAGTCTAATCTAAGAGTACAGAGTAAAAATAACCAAATTAAATTTTAGTCACCAAATACACTATGAATTTCAATGAGACAATTCATAAAATTATTAGCATGATGATGGGTATGCTCTCTTCTTTCCAAATATATGATTTTTATAGTTTTTAGACTATTTTAATGTGTCAATCCATGTTAATGTCTAACTATAGATTTTTTAGGCCACTATGTGTTGCAAATATACATGCAAATATACATGTTTTCATACCCTTTTTTTCATTAATCCAAATGCAATTCAAATTATATGGTCACAAACTAGGCTTAATTCTACACACATTCAAAAAAGAAAAAATCAATTTTCATTTTTTGTGGTAGTTAGGGGGCCACATGACTGGCTATCCATTTTTTTTTTTAATCAATTTTCAATATCTATTTACTTTCAAAATTAAAAAATATATATTCATTGAAAAAATATAAAACAATATAAGCCACAAATTAGAAGACCTTATCTAAATATTCACCAAAGGGTTTCAAAAAATTTAAATGATGCTAAAAAAATGGTGGGTTACATGACCATCTATCTACTCTATTTTATTAAAGAAAATAAAAGTTCCTCTTCAAATAAAGTGTTTTAGAAACTAGACTCCAAATGTTATGATTCATGTTCCTATGCCATCTTCAAATTTTGAGTGTAGCCATCTCAAATTATCTATATAAGTTCAGATTTTTGAACTTTTAGGAAAATAAAATCCATGGGTAGGCCCATTTTTGTCCCCCAAATTTGTGAACTTACCCTTAAGTAGCTCATTTCCCTCCTAGATTTATTTATTGAGCTTTCCTCTTCCATTCTTTACCATATTTATCTAGATAATATTGAGATACTTGTTATGGCTTAATGTCAATATTATTTATCTTTCTCTTGGCTCCTATATGATATTATACTTGGAGATCAATACTTTTCAAACATTATAATATATAGTAATTTTTTAATGAATTTGACAGTTTCTCCACTTGACAAATCTTATCTCTATCATTTGTGGTTTGCTCACTATTAAGGCAATCTTGTTTATTTATGCACTCTTTTGCTTTGTGATTTCAATGTTAATTTATCATTCTTATAATAAATCCTAATAAAAAAGTATGTGTAGATAGTCAATATGCAAGAATAAGCAATGTGTTGGTTGAATATTTTGTGAATCAGCATACTGATAAACAAAATAGATCTGATCATCCAAAGTAGGAAGATTGGTCATCCAAATGTGTAGGTTTACCACATCAAAAGGGGACTAATCTCTCCTCTCATCAAGGGGAGGTTCCATATATATATATAATACTCAAGGGTAGGATAAACCATCCATCTCTCTTTTTTCAGAGATGAAGCATGCAAATCAAAGGAAAAATCTCAAGGGAAATGACATCAACACTCCTCTTCTTTCAAAAGTACTATTTAGCAAACCACAAGAATACTCCTAGTAGTAATTTAAAAATGTAACCAAGGACATAGTAACCAGCAGATTAAGATGTAGCACAAATTCTCCACTTCAATTGTGCAAGAGTGAGATACAAAGGACAATGAGGGAACAAAGTCATCCCAAGGTCCTTTACATAGAAAAAAAAATAAAACACACTAAAGGCAATTATGGGGGCATAAAGTCTCTCCACAGTTGGCTTCAGGACACCTTCCTGACTACTTTCACTAATTCTGCTTATTGAATTAAAGGAACAAAAAATAGATTAAGGAAAAAGACATAAGATAAATTTCTCCAACAAAAAATATATCACAACACAAAGTCTAAAAATTCACTTTCTTTCTTATTCCAATAACAAAATATGATCAACAATCTGAGCTCAAAGTCTCAGTAATGCCTTTCAATTTGGACAAATTTTTTGTTTTCGATCATCAAAGAGAGAGATCCCCAACAACAAGAGAGTCCCTTATATAGCCTCTTCAAGAAGGACTCAAGAATAGTAACACATCATGTTGCATTAAATTTTTTTAAGAAGACATTTTGGAATTTAGGGGCATTACCCATTTGCTTTTCTCAATGTAGAGAAATGGGTCATGCTATTGAAAGTTTACATCTTTCAATATCCACCTGGCGGTCTACTTTAGAAACATATCTGATGTGCAAATGTTTCTGGTCATTCTCTGCTCATTCCTCCTTTTTTGGTTATTTGAAGCAGGTCCTCAATTCAGTTCGATGCTCTGTTCCTTAGTCGCTTCCTACTGATCTTTTGGGAACCCTGCAGAAGATGACACTTGGCAGCTTCCACTGCATTTGATACTGTGTCTCAATAGATGACACATGGCGGCTTCCATTGTGACTTTGAAGATGAGATGTAACAACACAACAGGTTTTTTGTTTCTTTAGACTTTTCTTTTAGAGGAAAAAGTCTAGAGGAATTCTTTCGGAGGAAAAAGTCTAAAGGAATTCTTTCAAATAATTTGTCTAAAGGAATTATCTCTCTGTCACTTTTGCTGGGGGAACTTTTCTAAAGGAAATCCCTTTGCTCTTTTTACCCTTGAATTGGTCCATTTGCCCCCTTCTTGCCCTCCATAAGGGTTGTTTGATCTCCAAATTAGCCTTTCAGGTTTTTGCAATGGTTCACTTCAGCGTCTAAGTGTCCTCTGAAAGGGTTGTTTGTCCCTTGGAAATTTGCCTTAGTCAATTTTATGTGAATCTCAAATTGTGACACCTAGCAGCATCTGCTATTCTTAGAAACAAAGTGAAATGAGGCTTGAAAGATGACACTTGGCAACATCTACTGAGTTCTGTCAGGTTTTTGTCCTTCCTTAGTCACTTTTGCCACAAAAATTCCCTCCACAAGGGCACTTGTGTCTTTGATGCTTGGGGCACTCCTTTGAACTTGTCACTTAAACTGACTGATTGAACCAACTTTGGTTCAATGATTCAATGGTTCATTCCCTTGTTTTTATTGACCACTTGAACCAAGATTCTTTGAAACAAGCCTCGTTGAACCCATTGAACCTTAAACCCATTGGACCTGTTGAACCTTGAACTCGTTAAACTTTGAACCAAAGTGGTTCAATGGTTCAACAGTTCAATGATTCAAGCATCGAAAACTTGTTCTTTTGATTGAACCTGCTTGTAGAAGCCTTTGAACCTATTGAACCATTAGTCTGTCACTTCCCTGTTATTTCTAAGCTCTTTGATCTTCATTGTACTAGTTGAACCTTTGAACCTTGAACTCGTTAAACCCTTTGGTTCAAGGTTTAATGGTTCAGTCGATTCATCCTTTTTATTTGGCTAAGTCCTTTTGATCTTTTTGAACCAAACGTGTTGAACCATTTGGTCATTGAGCCTGTTGAACCATTGAACCCATTGAACCTTTGAACCAAAGTGGTTCAATGGTTCAATGGTTTAATGATTCAAGCCTTCTTCTCTTTGATAAGTGTTTTGAAGTTGTTGAACCTTGAAGCGGTTAAACTTTGAAGCGGTTGAACTTTGAAGCAGTTAAACTTTGAACCTTGATAAATCCACTTAACTCTTGTTGCTGATGTTGAACCTTTGAACCCATTGAACCCATTAAACCAAAATGGTTCAAGGTTCAACATTTCAATGGTTTAATCCTTGCTTAGAAGCTTGCCGATGAACTCTTTTGGTTGAGCCTTGTCATTGAACCAACTTTGAAATTGCATAAGTGTTGAGAGCTTGCTTCTTTCTTCTAGAGTCTATAGAAATCAACTTGTGAAGCCCGTAGAACTTGGCCTGCAGAGTCTGTAGATTTTCTTCCTGTAGAGTCCATAGATTCAAGCCTACAGAGTCCATAGATTTAAGCCTATGCAGAGTCCATAGATTCAAGCCTATAGAGCTCCATAGATTTCTAAGAAGCTTGAAAAATGAGGAATTTGAATGCTTAGAACAAATTTTGAGAAAGGAAGAGATTATTTTGGTATGTTGAACCAAAATAGTTCACATGTTGTCTCAAAAATGAGAAGTCTATTTTTTTGGGGACAACAAGTTGGCTCCAGTTGGGGAACTTCTATCAATTGTAAAAAAGAATTGAAGGGAGTAGAATCCAGAATCCCCAGTGTCTTCATGTGTACCATTGGGCTATGGAGTCATGTTACCTAGAAATAGAAGGCATCAAAAATGGAAATAAACAAAACAAAATAGATTTAAAAACCATACAAATATACATATGTACAGATGAAATGATCTGATACTTCAAGAGTTGAAATGTTTTAGATGCTGCCCATTGTGAAGTAGAGAAAATAGTGTGCCATCTTGATATTTTAGCAGAAAGCTATTTTCACCATTGTGTTGATGAATTATAAATGGGCCTCTCCAAAGGGAGTCAAACATTTCATGCATCCCTTTTGGTTCTCTCCTTTTGTCCCACAACAGGACTTGATCCCCAATCTATAAATCACAATTTTTGGCCTTCTGGTCAAAGAGTTTCTTTACCAGACTTTGATGAGCAGCAATTCAGTCCACCACCATGGTTCTCTATTCATCTAGCTTAGTCAGGCACATGATTCTCTTATCAAGAGAGATTTCATATGTCTGATCTTCAATTGCCTTTGCCAATTTCAAGGCTGGAAATTCTAAGGTGGTTGGTATCTCAGCATTGATACCATAAAGAAGTTAAAAAGGAGACATACCAATTGCCCTCTTTGGTGTGATTTTGTCTGCCCATAGAGCATCAATCAATGCTTTATGCCATGTCCTTTGATTGTCATCTGCTAACTTCTTGGTGATAGTTACCAAGTTCTTATTGCTTGATTTAGCTTGTCCATTCTCTTGTGGAAAATAATCAGAAGAGTGAGAGAGTGTAATTCCATAATAGAAATAGAATTGTGTAATCTCCTGGGAGGTGAAACAAGCTACATTGTCAGTAATAATTTTGGTTGGAATTCCAAACTTGGAAATGATACTCCTCAAGGAAATTGCATACAACCTCTAAATTAGCATGCTTAGTTAGAATTGCTTCTACCCACTTGGTGAAATAGTCAGTTGCTGTAATGACATAATCATGTCCAGTGCAATTGAAAATGGGTTTATAGTCCCAATAAAACTCAGTCCCCCATTACTGGAAAGGTTCTTCTATGATCACTAGCTTGAGAGGTAGGGCAACTAGCTTAAGTCTTCCAATAAATAGCTGGCAAAGTTCACATTTTCTCACCCACTTATATGCATCTTGGAAGAGAGTTGGTCTATTAATACCTAGCTCATAAAATCTTGTGAGTAGTTATAGGAGTAGAAAAATGTCCTCCACAAGCTAGATTGTGGAAAGATTTCAAAAGTTGTCTTTGTTGCTCTTTGTCTACACAACGAAGGAATACTCCATCTATGCTTCTCTTGTACAAGATGTTGTCCTAAAGGACAAAATTGGAAGCTTTCAACTTGATAGTCCTCCTTTCTTTATAAGACAAATGAGTAGGACATTCACCATAAGTAAGGAAATGAGCAATACCTAAATACCACTCATTGGTAGTGGAGACAAAAAGGACTATTGGTGTATCTTCCACTTCAGCTTCTTCATGCTATGTATCTTTTGGCTTGTTGTCAGTAATTAATTGGCATAGGCCTTTTCCCCTAACCAACTTTGTTGTCTTGATGTATAGATCAAACTCTTGGATCTTTGCAATCCAATTGCCTCTTTTTGTGCCAAACTCTTACTGAGTTAATATGGACTTGACTGTAGTGTCAGGACTAAGGTAGTAGTGTGTTAATTTAAGATATAGAAGTGGAAATGTTTGACTACTTTCACCACTGCATAAGTATGCTCTCTACATTTGAATACTTCATCTCATGGGTTTTGAGAGGGCAACTCATGAAATAAATGGGAGATTCTATACCTTCCTTGTCCTATTGAACAAGAATTGCTGAAAGCATGTGTTTAAAAGCATAGCTATATATGATGAAATCTTTATTGTAATCTAGACAAACCAAGGTAGGGGCATGGGCAATGGCAGTCTTGATATCCTGAAATACTGACTTGCCTTCTTTAGTCCAGCTGAAGGTGGTCTTCCCTTTCATCATGGTCATAATGTGTCTAGTCTTCTCAGCAAATTTGGGGATGAACCTCCATAAGAAATTCACCTTTATAAAGAAAGAGTGAGCAACATTTTTACTTGTAGGAAAATTAAGCTCTTGAATAGACTTGACTCTATCTGAGTCAATATTTATGCCTTCTTTAGACACAATTTGTTTGAGGAGTTTCCCCTCTGTTACTCCAAAAACAAACTTCTTAGGGTTCAAAGAAATACCATTCTGGCATTAGTGCTCTAACACTTGTTGTAAATGGCATACATAATCCAAATGATGCTTTGAAAAGATGGTTAAGTCATCAAGGTATACCACTATGAATTTACCCATCTCATCTTTGAAAGCTAGTTCCATTTCTTTCTAAAAGGTGGCACTAGCATTTATCAAGCTAAAAGGCATTCTTCTATATGCAAATGTACCCCAAGATGTGGTGAATGCAGTCTTGTGTTGGTCTGCTTCACTAACTTCAACTTGATTATATCCTGAGAAGCCATCTAGCATTGATAACATCTCTGAACCTATCACTGTTTGAAGCACTTGATCCATGATTGGCAAAAGGTAATTATCTTTCAAAGATGACTGATTCAGATTCTTAAAATCTACACAAATGTGAATTTCACCACTCTTCTTCCTTTCAGGCACTATGTTTGCAATCCATTTGGAATGATGGATTGGGAAGATGATTTTAGCATTTAACATTTTTTGTATCTCAGACAGAATAGTACCTAATATTTTCAGATTATACTGTCTAGATTTTTGCTTATAGGGAATTGAGTCAGCCTTGAGAGGAATGTCATGGCAGATTTCATAAGGTCTGAGAGACTTTAGGTCATCATAAGAATATGCTAAGACATCCATGTATTGATGGAGTAAAGTGGTGAACTTGAATCTTTCTTCAGGGGTGTAACACTTACTAATGTTAACCATCTTGGGATTTTCTTTAGTAGTCAGATTTACTTGATTGAATCCTTGAGAGAAGTTTGAATCTATTTGTTGTTGTTTGATGAATCTATCATGCTTGTCAAACAGTTTCTCAAGAGAAACTAGGCCTTTGAGAATTTTATTTCCTTTCAGCTGTAAGAATTCTTCATTAATATCTAAACTAGATTCAGAGGTTGATTCATACTTCTAAGATTCACTGCCTTCAAAACGTAGTTGTTCAAAATTGTCTTTTCATTTTAGGAAGGCAATGATTTAATGATCATCATTGAATACTTTCCAATGATCAGCATTGTCAGGAACACTTGGTCTACAACTAGCTCAATAGTATACTTGTCTTCTTTGAAATCTGAGTGAGGAACTAAAAGAGTTTTTGAAATAGCAAGTGCATCAGCGCTGTCATTAGATTCCTTAGGTATGGCAGAAATGTTGAAAACATCAAAGCTTTCAATTTGGTCCCAAACCAAGTTGTGATAGTGGCATAATCTTTCATCCTTTATTTGGTATAAGTTTCTCACTTGACAAACCAATAATTTAGCATCCCCTTTGGCATGAAGAAACTTGATGCCTTTATCTTGAGCAGCCTTCAATCCAAGCAACATAGATTCATATTTAGTTGTATTGTTAGTTTTGCTAAATTGTAATTTGTAAGATAAAGGAAACATATCTCCTTGAGGAGATATCAACACAATCTTGGCTCTTGAACTGGTAGAGGAGAAGCTGCCATCAAATTCCAGAGTCCATACCTCATAAGATACTTTTCTTCATTAGAGAGGAAGGGTCCTTCATTTGTATTGCAACCTACTAGTTCTTCTACTATTCTAGTTGAACTAATTTCTGGGTTGACACTTTCAAAAAATTTATCAAATGTTTCATGCTCTTCGTCTATAGATAGAAAGTAGTTACCCATACCTGAGGATTCAAAAATAATTTAAGCTTCAGGGGCTGATGTTTGGGTTACCATGTATTTTGCCTCTTTTTTAGGGAGCAATCTCTTCATTACACCTTTAATATGGATTCTTGCCTCAGACAAGTCCATGCTTAGTTCTCCTCCCACGTCTTTGCAAAAATTTTGTCCAAGAAAAATGCCATAGGATGCTGGGACATCAGCCACCAAGACAATCATCTTGATTCTCTTGTCTCGAAATGCTACAAATGCAAATTAGGCATCTTTGATTTGCCCCAGCAATGGTACTTGTTTTCCATGGAGAAACATCTCCCAAATGTCTTGGTCAATGTGAGGCCAAGAGATTTAACTAATTTAGTAGGCATGACATTGTTAGATGCACCTAAGTCTATAATAAAATTACTTAGCTTGTGACCATTTATTAACAGGGAAGCATAGAAAGGTTCTATTTTCCCAGAGGCACCTGGAGGAGTAATGACAAGATTTTTCAAAATGGGCATGTTCTTTGGGGAATCAGGAGTTACCTTTTTAGCTTCTTGTCCTACAAGGATGATTTGGTTCTTGACACATTGGACCAACTTATCCAATTGATTAGGATTGGACTGAAAATATTCAAATTTAGACATTTGTATTTGGTCTTTTTGACATGATCAATTATGTCAAATGGCTGAATTAGATTAGGAACAGAGCAAGGTATTTTAACTTTTTGGGTTTTAGGAGGGATATGAGGGAGGTTGGTTTGCAAAATTAAAGTAGAAGGTGAAGGTGAAATTAATGTACTTACCTTTTGGGTGATAATTAGATCTTTTGACTGGAAAGTCAGAGTGGTTCCATGCTTAGAAATTGTAATTACGGGTTGAGGTTGCTTCTCTATCTTCCCTTTATTAGCTTGCTAGACTGATTGGTTCTTAGACCTAGTAAACACTGCATATGATCCATCAAAAGCTTCTCCTTTGCTTCTAGGTTCATCTTGGTAGTTCAAGAAACAAATTTGGGAGTCACCAGCTAATTCTTCTTGATTTTATACAAGGAGACCAGCATCATTTTCTTGATTCAATTCAGACTGGAAAGAGAACTCTGATTCTACTTCAAGATATCCCATTGCTGAATTGGTTGGAGGAGCTTCCAAGGCAAGTTTCTCCTATGGGGGAGGAAGACGATTTTGTTTCCCTTGATTCCTGGTAGCATTTCCCTAATATGATTGATTTGGAAATGTCCTTCTTGGCATATCTCTGTATGAAAGAGTAGAAGATATTCCTTATGCCATTTTCTTTTTGAGATCAAGCAACTCATTTGCCAACTTTTGTACCATTGGATCTATGGTGCTTGTAGATGAATATTTAGAAGATGATGAGGGTCTATTTTTAATTGGATCTCTTCTTGTCTTCCCTGATAAGATGAGATCATCTTCTACTTTAGTGGCCAAATGTTGAGCTATAGCAAGATCTATTTGACCAGCACGTCTCAAAAGAAAACTTACTTCAAGTAACTGAGAATTAATGAAGAAGCATTTGAGATTCTCAGCTGTAGGTCGAGCAATTACAATAATTATGTTCCTTGATTTGTCAAACTTGGCTATGAAGTCCCTCATTGGTTCATGAGGTTATTTCTTCATCTGTGTAAGTTGAGCTAAAAGTGCATGTGCATCTTCTGCAGGTTTGAATCTGGCTTCAAACTTATCTTTGAGGGTATTCCAATCAGTTACCGACTAAGCCTGTAGATGATAAAACCAATCTGCAGTAGCACCTTGTAATGTTTCTACAAATAGACTGACTACTACATCTTCAAATTCTACTCCAATTATGCCATAAGCTATGTTGAAGGCTGCAATGTCTTCATCAAGATGAACTTTCCCATCACCATAGAATTTAGGGAAATTCTTCCTTGAACTGCGTGTAAGCTCATGTAGAGGTAGAGTAAGATTGAGAGGACCAAAATAATTACCCTAGGGTCCTTGAACTACCATTATATGACTATGAAAAGGAGGAATAACAAATCTCAGAGGGGTAATTATTGGCAAAGCTTTATCAACAGCAGAAGTGGATTCTTCGTTTGGCAATGGAGACCTAACTTTAGTAGGAGGAAAGCTCTTGGTTCGTTGGAGGTGAGATGGTGAAGAAAAAGGATCAAAATCACTTTGTTGTACCAACTCGAATATAGGGTCAACAATACCTTTAGCCCTTTGGCTTCATCTATACCTTGAATCTACCAGATTATGAAACAAAAATGGAAAAGAATTGACCTTGCTTTAGTTTGAATCTTGAGGCTTTAAATTGCATGTTCTTTCCCAGTTGGTGTGGAGGTGAATGGTAAGGTTATAATAATAATGGGTAAGACATAGAAATGGAATGGAGTCTATAATGGATAATGGTAGAGAATGATTCCATCTGAAACTTGAGGTTTTAGAATGCACATAACTATATCCCCAGCAGAGTCACCAAAAACTGTTGGATGAATATTTTGTCGATCAGCGTATTGATAAACAAAATAGGTTTGATCATCTAAAGTAGGAAGATTGGTCATCCAAATATGTAGGTTTACCACATGAAAAGTGGACTAATCTCTCCTCACACCAAGGGGAGGTTCCCTATATATATATATATATATATATATATATATATATATATATATATATATAAAATAATACTCAAGGGTAGGATAAACCATCCATCTCTCTTTTTTTAGAGATGATGCGTGTAAATCAAAGGAAAAATTTCAAGAGAAATGACAGAAAGCACTCCTCTTCTTTTAGAAGTACTATTCAACAAACCACAAGAATACTCCTGGTAGTAATTGAAAAATGTAACCAAGGATGTAGTAACCAACAGATTGAGATGTAGCACAAAGTCTCCACCTCAATTATGCAAGAGTGAGATACGAAGGACAATGAGGGCACAAATTCATCCTAAGGTCATTTACATAGAAACAAAAAGAAAACACACTAAAAGCAATTGTGGGGGCACAAAATCTCTCCATGGTTGGCTTTAGGACACCTTCTTGACTACTTTCATTAATTCTATTTATTGAATTAAAGGAATATAAAATATATTAAGAAAAAAGACATAAGAATAGTTTCCCAAACAACAAAGATATCACATCACAAAGTCTAAAAAGTCACTTGCTTTCTTATTCCAATAACAAAATATGATCAATAATCTAAGCTCAAAGTCTCAGTAATGCCTTTCAATTTGGGTAGAGTTTTTGTTTTCGATCATCAGAGAGAGAGATCCCCAACAACAAGAGAGTCCCTTATATAGCCTCTCCAATAAGGACTCGAGAATAGTAACACATCATGTTGCATTGAATTTTATTAATAAAACATGCTGGAATTTAGGGGCATTTACCCATTTGCTTTTCTCAATGCAGAGAAATGGGTCATGCTATTGAAAGTTTGCATCTTTCAATATCCACATGGCGATCTACTTCTAGAAACATATCTGATGCACAAATGTTTTTGGTCATTCTTGCCCATTCCTCCTTTTCTAGTTATTTGAATCGAGTCCTCGATTTAGTTCTATGCTCTATTCCTTAGTCGCTTCCTGCTAATCTTTTGGGAACCTTGTGGAAGATGACACTTGGCAGTGTCCACTACATTTGATACTATGTCTCAATAGATGACACGTGGTGGTTTCTGCTATGACTTTGAAGATGACACGTGGTAGCATAGAGGGTTTTCTATTTCTTTAGACTTTTATTTTAGAGGAAAAAGTCTGGAGGAATTCTTTCAGAGGAAAAAGTTTGAAGGAATTCTTTCAGATAATTTGTCCGAAGGAATTGTCTCTTTGTCACTTTTGCCAGGGGAAATTTTTTAAAGGAAATCCCTTTGCTCTTTTGACCTTTGAATTGGTCCATTTGCCCCCTTCCTGCCCTCCACAAGGGCTGTTTGAGCTCCAAATTAGCCTTTCAGGTTTTTACAATGGTTCACTTCAACTTCTGAGTCTCCTTCGAAAGGGATGTTTGTCCCTTAGAAATTTGCCTTAGTTGATTTTATGTGAATCTCAAATTGTGACATGTGGTAGCATCCGATGTTCTTAGAAACAAAGTGAAATGAGGCTCGAAAGATGACACTTGGCAGCATTCGCTGAGTTCTATCAGGTTTTTGTTTCCTTCCTTAGTCACTTTTGCCACAAAAATTCCCTCTACAAGGGCACTTGTGTCTTTGACGCTTGGGGCACTCCTTTGAACTTGTCACTTGAACTGACCGATTGAACCAACTTTGGTTCAATAGCTCAATGGTTCATTCTCTTGTTTATATTAACTGCTTGAACCAAGATTCTTTGAAACAAGCCTCGTTGAACCTGTTAAACCTTGAACCCATTGAACCTATTGAACCTTGAACCCATTGAACCTTTGAACCAAAGTGGTTCAATGGTTCAATGGTTCAATGATTCAAGCGTCAAAAACTTGTTCTTTTGATTGAAGCTACCTATAGAAGCCTTTGAACCTGTTGAACCATTAGTCCATCACTTCCTTGTTCTTTCTAAGCTCTTTGATCTTCATTGTACTGGTTGAACCTTTGAACCTGTGAACTCGTTGAACCCTTTGGTTCAAGGTTCAATGGTTCAATTGGCTCATCCTTTTTAATTGGCTAAGTCCTTTTGATCTTTTTGAACCAAACATGTTGAACCATTTGGTCATTGAACCCGTTGAACCTTTTAACCAAAGTGGTTCAATGGTTCAATGATTCAAGCCTTCTTCTCTTTGATAAGTGTTTTGAAGTCGTTGAACCTTGAAGCAGTTGAACTTTAAAGTAGTTAAACTTTGAAGTGGTTGAACTTTGAACCTTGACAAATGCACTTAACTCTTGTTGTTGATGTTGAACCTTTGAACCCATTGAACCCATTGAACCAAAATGGTTCAAGGTTCAAGGGTTCAATGGTTCAATCCTTTTTTAGAAGCTTACCGATGAACTCTTTTGGTTGAGCCTTGTCATTGAACTAACTTTGAAATTTCCTAAGTTTTGAGAGCTTGCTTCTTTCCTGCAGAGTCCGTAGAAATCAACTTGTGAAGCTCGTAGAACTTGGCCTACAGAGTCCGTATATTTTCTTCCTGCAGAGTCTTTAGATTCAAGGCTATAGAGGCCGTAGATTCAAGCCTATAGAGTCTATTGATTAAATCTTGTAGAGTTCGTAGATTTCTAAGAAGCTTGAAAAATGAGGAATTTGAATGCTCAGAACAAATTTTGAGAAGGGAAGAGATTATTTTGGTCTGTTGAACCAAAATAGTTCACATGTTGTCTCAAAAATGAGAAGTCTATTTTTTTGGGACAACACAATGAACATTCCATAAAATATGTGTAATATGGCCACTTTAGGATGAGTGTCATGGATGTTTAAATCTAGATATAAAATTTAAAGACAAGGGGAAAATGAAATAAATCCAAGGGCTACAAGGATATACAAATAAATATAATGAGTAGATATTAGGAAACTATGAAAAATGGAAATTATTGTAACTTAACTAGTGACCTGGTGCACAAGATGTTCCCATGAAGTTCTTGCATAATATGTAATCACCACTTGAATCCTATGTTAAACCACCAATTGAAATGGGATGCAATTCTATAAGTTTTTTTTTTCATGATTTTTGTAACAATATTACACATATTCATAATCATGATTATAATAATTTTATTGGTATTATAATTTTGACATGTTAATATGATAATTATTTGTATATATATATGTAAATCTAACTACACCATAGTCTGTTACTGAATTTTACTTTGTATTAGCCATATTTACTAGAATGATAGTTGAAGTATTATTATTTGTTGTTTGCTCTTACTTTATATATTCATCCATATTGAAATATTAACCATTTTATCTTCATGTTCTAATGTGAAATAGTCATGATCTTTACCCAATGTTTCCCCAGTTTATCTCATCAAATATTTTCTTAATTTTACATTGCCTTGATCTAGGGTAGGGTCAATATGAAATATGACGGAACATGATTTTGACCCTAGTGTTACTAGCAAATCAATAGATCCAATACAACATTTAGGACCAATAGTCAAACCCAAAATATTGAAGAACTATCATGCTACATATATTGTCCTCATGGAAAGAAGAAATCCTGACCTTGATACATTTCTTGTCATTAATGTTAATAATAAGAATCAAAGGTTTTAGATATGATGAATACTTTTTAGATTCCTATTTTATAACCATATTAACCTTATTTGGTGTATCTTGATTTGGAAGGTTATTTTTAAGAAACCTTTTTTGAAGATACTATCTTACTCAGTTTAATTTATTTTTTGTAAAATTTATTTTCATGTTTTCTCTTATAGTGATTACTTTTTGGTGTTCCCTTTGTAGTTGATCATTATGTAGTCTTTCTCCTTCATCATGTTCTCTTTGTATCATCTATTGATATATTATTTATAACTTAAATTATTCCTTTTTGATATATTTGTTTAATAACATGTCTTATTCATATTTTATTATTTGTAATTGTTTATGTTTTACATGTTTATTTTATTTGGTTTGTAATTTTTCCTTAGAATATGTGACATTAAATTTAATATTATATAGTGTGAAATTATGAAAAATATGTTATTCAAGTGATGTAAACCTTAAACATAAACCTTAAAGTTATAATTTTTGTTGTTGTGAGTTAATATTGTAACATGCATTGATATTTTAATTATGTTGATTATCTTGAAATAAAAAATTTCCATTGTAATTGAAAGATTTTGTCCCCAAATTATATTTGGATTTAATATTTTTAATAGTATAAGAATAATATTGATATTTTCCAACTCTAACATGTGTGAATAGAGTATGAGATAAGTATTATTATGGGTTAAAGGGTTGAAATTTAGCTTACACATCTTGTAATTTATTGGACCTTTCATATCATCATCATCAATATCATGACAATATATAATTATGTAATTAAGATATTTGAAATTGGCTACAAAAGGGAGATCTATTATTGTCCCCTCTTGTTGTATAGTAATTAAAAATTCTTTATGTATAACTTATTTAATGTTTATCATTAGTATTTTTTCATGTTCTATATTTTACTCACATATCTCATATGTAAGTATTATATCAAGTGTGATTGGATATACAAGTGATATAATAGAACGATCCTCAAATTATGATCAATTTTTTTAAAAAATATCTAAAAGGAGTATCATCTACTGGAAGAGTAAATTCATATATGTCATGCATAAATTTGATACATCTATGGAATGTAAAAATTACAACTCCATGGCATGAGTATAAGGAGTCCCAAAAAGTAAGTTTTAGTGTAATTGGTTAGCCATTACTTGAAATAAAAGTAAGAAATATCTTGGGACCTATTAGTAAATCCAATGTGATAGCTTCAAATGTTTGGGAAGGACTATTATCAAATACCTTGATATTATATTCTATTTTTTAAATGTTTTTCATATTGATACATAATTTATGTAAGATAGTACACTTGAAAATATTGATTCCAAAACCATTGTTGACCAATACTCTCTTGATTACCTTTCCATGCACATAGGCTTGAATTAATAGTGGGAGATATTACTCTATGATATGCTTAAGAGGTAAGTCTACATTATTAAAGGTGATGACCTTGTTTATATCCTTTATTATATTCATGATATAAATAAATGATGTTGGTTTTGTATAACTAGGGAGAGTTGTATCATGTCATATAAGATATCTCTATAGGTTATTGATATTTTTAATAAATTCAAAATAGAAGTTTTAGCAGGGGTATTTTACAGTTGATCAATGATAAAGAACATGTTAACCTTTTCTATAGACTTTATTAAATATATTTCCTTGTGGAAGGTGGAGGGGGTTGACAAAGAACATGTTAACCACCTTCATTCTATTGTAGTAGATGAGGCATTTTCCCTCTTGTAGTATTGATAGAATAACCATTGGAATTAATAATAATTCTTGGGAAAATAATAGGACTAGGATGATGATTTAGATAACCCTGAGCTCTAGGGATAGGATGGAAAAATTGAGTCATGCATGTCTTATGGATTCTGGTGGTGGCAGGTAAGAGCTCAGATTGAATATTGTAATAATATGAATTGAAGAAGGGATGAGATTATAAGTTATATATTTTAGAATTTTTATGATGATTGGATTTGATTAATACACATATACAATGAACACAAATAATAGTTTCAAAGGTATCATAAAATTTGATATTAAACTTCAAATTATTTAATAAAAATACATCTATTATAACCATAAATTTGATTTTGATATTATAAAGTTTGAAAAAGGGATTGAGGGATGTAACTAATCAGGATGTTTTCATTTTTTATGCTTGTAAATATACTTATCCTAGTCATAGAAAAGTGAGCACATCTAAACGAGAAATAACTATAGAGGATTCCACTATCTCACATCAATAATATCTCTTCCCTAAGGTATTTTAAGAGTAAATTCCCATGGATAACCACTTACTGGTGTACTACAATAATATATGGTTAAAGGATTCCTATGGTTTAAAAATAAAACTCTAATAATTTATTATATACCTTGAGGTACATGAAAATTAAAAAATATATATGGTGTTATCTATTGGATTGAGTATTGGAGAAGCATCCTTCACACCATATCTCAAATAAACTGAGAGACCACTTTGCCCAGATTATAGCTCTTATGAATTTTAAAACTATTGAAACATTGTTTTTATAAACCAAGGAAAAAAATCAAATAAAATGACAAGAAAATATTTTTGTGGACCAAAAATAGGAATCATGAAGCCCATTGGTCAAAGAGAAATTCCATTTAGTGTTTAGAAAGAAGTAATTCAAATGAAACACTAGAATAAAAATGAAAAATGAAAGTGGTGCTCAAAATAAATGTATGGGTTCACAAAAACAAATTACCCTATTTTTTATTTGAAAATAATTTTTTTGCATTAATAGGTGTAAAATTTTATAGATATAAAAATGCTAAAGATGTACAATAATTAACAATTCCAATTTTCAAAATTAAAATTTTTGAAAAAATGTTATCTTTAAAAAGCACTAAAAATAATTGTACATAGATCGAATCCAATTTATATTTCATATATCTAGCAAGGAAAATTATAAAAATATATGACTATACATGCTCAAGATCAAAGATAGATTCTAAAACTATTTTCATATAGGTCTGTTGTAGGTGTATAAAAGTGCAAGCCATTGAATCCATATAATGTGTATTTATCTATATTTTTAATGATTGGTGACTGACATCAAAGGACAAAAATAAAAATAATTTTTATAGTGATAGATCAAAATCAAAATATTATTGTATTCCTAGACATGACTAGTGTAGCTGAACATCAATATAGGCCATTTGATTATGTTGACCACAGACTTGTCTACATTGAATTTGACTAAAATATAAATTTTGTGTCTTATACACCTTTATATGTTGAGTAATTTGAGATATCACAACTCCATTTTTTCCAAAAGTAATTTTTTATTTTCCTTCCTTTGTCTTTTTAAACCCTCTGGGCACCTTGATAGTTTAAAAAATATAAAAAGAGAAGGGTAGTGTTATAAGTTGAGTTGACCCTAATTAGTTACTTAAAAATTGACCACTAATTATAAATCCAATAATCTAAGGAGGAAAATAAATCCCATGTAGATATCCCACCTAGATTGATTGTGAAATTGTGTTTTTGCTCCAATCTATATAAAAAAATATCATAAGTCACTATACTGAGAATAATAGTGAAACACATAACATATTGATGCAAGAGCATTCAAGGCATACAAGTAGTATTGCATTACTAAAATAAGGTTAGGTAGACTGGATAGTTTTAAATAAAAAATCATAGGGATGATTTCTTAGTTTATGGATCTCCTCGTACAAAACTTTGGGTTCACAAATATGCAAAGGCCATGTCCCAAGATAAAAAAGGTCACAGCTTCAATTTTTAGGTTTAATCGATTCATGGTGTTTATAGAATATATTATTGAAGTCTCATGGTAGCCAAAAAATACTCAAATTATTGACACTTATATATTGAATTCCCATGGTTACCACACTAAAAAATATTAGAGTTCACAATATTCATAGAAGCCATGAAAGAGTTAGTCTTCATTGGTGACCAAATATAACATACTTCATTGTGGACCCAATCGACTTATTAAGTGGCATAAATCCTTGAGTCCATAACCCCATAGAACATGGATTTCATATATTCCATAGTTCACTTAGACCCTATTAGGACCGATGTGGTCATATGTTGGAATTGATAAGCACATGGGTCTATGGCCTTAGGAAATCGCCACATAATTCTTGAATTCATGCACAAAGTCCACACATTTTGAAGAGCCCATGATACAGATTTCATATAGATGACCAAATAGGTTTCATAGAATCAAGGACTTGATAGATCCCCAAAATGTTTTAAATGACCATAAATTCTATGAAGTTTGTGAATTTGTGAAGGTGACATGGGTCATAATCGCAACATTTTCATGGATGTCTTAGTCAAATTCAACATGAAGGCCATAGCTCCCATGGGATGAATTTGATAAACCCATGGGTCCAAAAAAATACACAATGGCCATAGTGATCAAAACTTATTTTATAAGCAACATAACACTAAGAACTCTAATTAAACATGTATTTTGTGGGAAATTATTGAATGAGGTACTATGGATCTCATTAGAAAGCCCTTGAGGAGAGATTTTTGATTTATGGTGACCATGGGGCAGTTGATCACACATGTGAGAAATTATGTACATCTAAAGTACCAAATAAATTATTTTCAATCATGATCATAAATGGTTATAGATAAGACATAGAGACCAAAAGTAGATTGTAGAACCTTGAGGGGAATAATGGGGAGGTCCCTAAATGATAGGAAGAAGGGTTATAAAGAGATTAAAAATAACATGGAGAAAACTATGGAAACAAAGTATAATAAGGGAGGATAGATAGAAAAAGAGGGAAAAAATAATAAAAAGTTATAGAATCTATAGCTCATGTGTGTGATTGTAAAATACCAAATAGACTTAGATATATATTATGGAGAATCACTTTGTAGATTTTGTTAAGGCTTGTTTCGATTAATAATAAATAATTAATGTATTTTTTTTATGACTCTAGTTGCATGACCAAGGGAATACCTTCAATAGAACCCCCTACTATGACTACATCAATTAATATTAGAATAATCATAGTGATTTTTATTACAAGTATGAGCCATCTGAAAAGTGTGAGACTTGTATTGAGTCATTTATAAGTTGTGAAATATAAACCTACATAGAAAATAATATAAGTTAGTTATAGGTGTGAAAAAAGTCTCACAAGTGAGAAGAGTTGTGTGAAGAGTGTGTGACTCCTATTAAGTCATTTAAAAGATACGAATGATAAAATTTCATTGGTGATAAGCTAATTTTTTTTCATGTTGTAAAGAGAAGACTAGTTGAGTCTAATACATATTGTGAAATAGAAATATGTTTGTAGACAAAAAATATCATCAAATTTTGAGAGAGGTTCTTCTATGATTCTAAATAAGGATATGAAAGAGAAGCTTACTTGATTAAATTATAGGTTGTAAAATAGAGTCATGTTTGTGGAGAATTCAATAACACACAAAATTATAAGAGCACTAGGAATAGAAGATTTGGTAGAGATATTAAATGAAATATAAATAAGATTGGATATGATGGAGGATGCAGAAAGTGGAGAAGATGTTGTATCTATGATTAAATATGAATAATAATAAATTATGATGGGGTGGTTATCCCTTATATTAAGGTTAGATGATTTGGATAAAATCCAAAGAAGGAAAGATAAGATACTAACATAACTCAAGATGAAGGAAAAATTTAATCCCATTTGCAATGTTTTTTTTAAGGTAGGAGATCCTACAGAAGATCATGAAATGGATATTTGAGTTAGATAATCTACTTGAATATGATAATATTGAAGACCTGATGAGGATAAATATTTTAAATAAAATGTTATGTGGAAACTTATTTGTCTATCAGAGAAATATCGAAGAGAAAAGATGAATAAAAACAAAGAATAAAGTGAGAATTTGGGAACATATGGTTTCTAAGTTGATGGGTCATGTAGTGCACCCAAAATTTCAATAATAGTGGAGGAATTATATGCAAGTTTTTAGAATTGAGAGAGAGGATAAAAAAATTTCCTTGAGGGGAAATAAGAAAGGGAAGATTCCATGTGAGTTACCCTAAGATATTATAATAAATAACATAGAGAAGGATATGACTGAGAAGAAGAAGATTTATTTGAGAAGCAATAGGGGAGTGAGTTTTCCATGTGATAATCTAAAGTATGCATTCAAAAATAAAAAATAAAAATAAAGATGTGAAAAACCCATAGATGAAGGAATCCTCATGGAAGATAATGTGGGATGATATATTTTTCTCCAAAAGGAAGAGACCCATAAATGGATGATGAGAAATATTTTATGGTTTCCCATTAGTGAAAGAGGTAATTATCCTGAGTGAATGGGGGAATTTTAATTTTAATTTTCTATTTTTCATAGGAAGAAGGATAAGGAAAACCAAGGAAAAATACACGTTTCTTGAAAAAATAATACAAGTGAATAAATATGACAACAAAGAAGAGTGTCATTTTTTTAATGAGGGAAAAATGAACATGGCTAAATTTAAAATTAATGAACATGAGGGGAGTAGGTTGAAGACCATCCATTTGAAGATAAATGGGATCAAGTTAATAATAATGAGAGAAAAACCTTGGAGGCTATTCATAATTGGCCTTTGGAATTCCATGATGAGAGTGAAAGATATGAGCATAATATGAGTAGAAGAGAAGATTTGGAAATCATGGTTTTAAGACATGAAAAAGAGATATAAAAATTGCTTATAATATATATTAAATCCCTTGATGTGTTTTATTTATGTGTAGGTCTAGCAATGAAGGAAATATAAAAGAAGACAAATTGTGATTTAGTCAACCATACTCACATGTATGAGAGGGAGGAAGAAGAAGTGGAATATGAGAAATTTCACTTGTAGTGGTTAAATGTGGGATACAAGACTCACAATTGGAAATATATTGGAAAAATAAAAAAAATCACTCGTGTGACATAGAATTAAAGAGGGAACATGAGAAAGAAGGAGAATACAATCACCTTGGATTTGATGCAAAGAGGATTAAAGGTGAAAATGAGAAAGAAAAACTATCACAAGGGTAGTTGATCACTATTTCAAGGAGAAGGAAGAGTGGAAAAGGATTCAAAGAGCCCAATCTTAGTCAAAATCAAGATAATAATGTGGAAATAGAGGAAGCATATATGGAAACTATTAAATATCATGTTTTTAAACTAATTTGTGACTATAGTAATTGTGCAAGTGTAGATATGAAGATAAAAGAGAAATTTAAAGATTCTTTACAAGGTGAAGAGAGTGATCCACTTGAGTTCACAAGGTATGAAGAAGTAGAGGAAGAAGAATATTCACTTAAGACTCTCAAAAATGATGAAGCCACATACAAGATGGTGGTTTAAAGAAGAGAGATAGAGGAAGAGATGGAAGCCATAGAAAAGTAAGATATGCAATTAGATAAGAATGGAAGGTGGAAGAATCCAATAGTAGGTTGGATAATAAATTAAAAAAATCCACATAGGCATTTAAAGGAAGAGGTTGGATAGTAGTGTGTGTAAGACCATAATAGGGCATAAGATGCAAGAATGAGCATCTTAGTGAGAAGGTTAGACAAAGGTTGGTTTAATACCATAGGAATATAAAAAAATATAATAAAACCATATAGTGGAGGTGGATAAACTATGCCTAAAAAGTGGGTGAAAACAAGGAATCCTTTAGCTAAGTTGGATGGGTACAATAATTATTCTAAAATATTAAATTTAAGGCTCATGATTAGTTTATTATTTTGGCCTGAGATGATTTTTATTTGGTAGGTTTCTAGATGTTTAATACCATTGTGGGTTTGATCCCATAAAATAAGAAAGAGTGAACATAGATAAGCAAAAGAGGATAAATTTGACTTTGGAAATGGAAGAAAAAATAAAACATAACAATCAATTGAGGTATCTAGAGTGATGGAAGGGAACACCATGATCATCAATATCAGTGTCCAAAAGAGTGTTTTTACAACTTTTCCATCTATTTGATCAAGATCTCACATTTTAATTATCTCAAGTTTCTCATGTAAGAGCATCAAAGGTATATAAGAAATATTGCATCACCAAAAAAAAGTAGACAAATTAGGTAGCTTTCATTAAGAAAAAAATACGGGAAAATTTATCAATTTAATGAATTACTCAAACTAAACATTGGGTTCATAGAGATGTAGAGGTTAAGCCCAAAGTTCACATAGTTTCATAGATTCAAAGTTTAAGTTTCATGAGGTCTAATTATTTGTAGCTTGTAGTTTTGAAGTCTCACAATGGAAACTAATATTATAATTTTGTTTGTTCTTATATATCAAAGACCCAAAATGGACACACAAATAAGCCTTAGTGTTTAAAATATTGATAGATTCCACAAAATATTTAGTCTTCATTTGAAACTAAAGCTAATGGGATTCACTATGGATCCAATAAGTTTATTAAGTTGATTACATAATTCCATAGGTCCTCAACCCCATGTAACATGAAGTTCATAGAATCCATAGTTCATAGAGACTCCATTAAACCTGACATGATTATAATTTTAAATTGATAATCCCGTAGGTCCACAACCTCAAGAAAGATCCACAACATTCTAGAATTTTGTGCATGAAGTTTACATATTGTATAGATCACATGTAATGGATTTCAAATATCCCATGAAATGGGATTCAAAGAGTTATGGCACTATAAAACCTCACAAATTTCATAGTAACATTAAATTCCATGTAGTCCATGATCTTGGAGATGATAGGTGTCCTAGTCATGACTTGTTCATATATATACACACACACACACACACACACACACACACACACACACACACACACACACATACCAGTTAAAGTAAAAGAAATAGTAGGAACATTTGTCAATTTAATGAATTCCTCAAACTAAACACTGGGTTCACAAATA
>JARHVA010003686.1:1847500-1879848 GCA_037957365.1 Torreya grandis
CAAAAGGGAGAGGTGGATTTTTCTATGAAGCCATTAACCTCTAATTATTTTTATGGACTTCCATATCATTGTAATCCTGCACAGGAATAGGAATTTTCTTTCTAATTTTTATCTGTTTGCCTTTTATGATTTTAATTTCCATTTCAGGCATAGACTTTGACTAGAACTACTGAGGGTTGTCAGAATAGATTGTGGTTTTAATCTTCTTTCCTATTTTTTGTATTTCTATAGGGATTATTTCTTCAAGATTTTGGGTCATTGAACTTGGATATTGCTTAGTAGCATGTACTAAGCGAGGAATCCTTAGTCTTTCATTATCAATGGTGAACATGACACTTTTAGTGGTAAAACCGTATGGAGAATATCTATCAATAAAGGCTCCACCTAGAAGAATATCAACATGCATTTTATCAAGAGTGAATAAATCACAATGGAAGATTTTATTTTGGATTCTAAGGGGTTGTTAGTGTTTATACATATTACAAATACAACTATTCCCCTGTACATCAATGCTCTTGTAAGCAAGAGGTCCATCCAAGTTCTCCCAGTCTTGGATGATTTGTGATTTGTCAAAGGATAGTGAAGCACCTGTATCAACTTGTGCATCTACGAGTCTTCCATTAATCTCAATAGTAATGAACTATGCAAATTTTCCATTGATCAATTGTGTAAGATAAACCAGTTGTGGTATTTCCAGTGAAGGAACAATTGTATATACTAGTTTGTGCCTTGTTGGATCTTGGAGTGGAACTTGGTAGAATTCTTCTTCTTTATGTGATTCATCTTCTTCTTCTTGGAGGTTGTTATATCCTCCTTGTTCAAGATAAGATTATAGTTCAGAAAAGAAAGAATCTTCCACCTCTATGTTCTTTTCATTATCTTCTGTGGGTAAAAGTATATCCCACTAGGGCTCAACCTTTGGAGCATGGATTTCTCTTGGGGGGTCAGTACTTCTAAACTTTTTTTGTACCCAAGAGTTACTAGGCTTCAAAGAACTCAGAAATTGTAAAGTGGGGTTAGAAAGCCTTTGCATTGTTGGTGGCATTCTGGGCATGAATGGCTACCTTCCTCTGGAATTAATTCTTCCTCTGTTAGGTCCTCTATTTCTTGGTCTAGAGTCTCATTCTGGTACTTCTTCATGGTGTCAAGACCATCTACCATATGCTTCAAATGGAAAACTAGAGTAGTCCTGAGATCTTGGTCTTTGTATGTTTGTGAGTAGTTATTCCAAATCATCAGCTAATGATTCGAGAGCATCAACATCTTCATCATCAAAATCTTCTTCAGAGAGTTCATCTAGAATTAGTTTATAGATGTCATCTTATTGGAAGAGATCTTCTTATGTGTCAATAACATCCCACCACATGGCTGCATTGGAATAAAAGACAGCTTTGATAGTAAGGTTTTTGCAATGGCATTGGGGAGCAATATGACCAGGTTTCTAGTAGATATAGAAAATAGGAGTTTTGGATGGAGGATGAGGAGTTTGACACTTTTTCAGAAAGTGGTGAGGAGGACCATAGGAATGCTTTCATGGGAAAGAGTGACGGTAGAAAGAAAGATGATGGTGATGATGTTTGTTTTGGTGCTTATGGGGCTGGACAAATTAGCGACAACTAATTGGTGCAGTTTCTAGAAAGATAGGAGCAATTTGGGAGGCTTGATGCTTAGTGAGCTTCTGAATGGTTTTGGTTTCAAAAACCAATTTTATGGCCTATTGCTTTGTGAAATCAATGACATCAGTAAGAGACACATCATCCAAAGTGAGGCTTTTGAGATAAATATATGCAATAACCTTATCAATGAGATTATAAAGAAGTGCATGCATAAATTTCAATTTGTTTTTGGTGAAACCAAAACTTCTACTTTTGTAAGCTAGTTCTTGGAACTACTTGGCAAATGCATCAAATTATTTTAAATCACATAGCTCCATCTTGAGCAACCATTTTTTGGATTCTAGTTCATGATTGCCAACTGGAGGTGCAAACTCATCAATTAATTTATGATACCATGCAGCTAAAGGATCTATTTGGTGGTGAATCCTTGCATTCTATTCCTACTTTGTCATAGAATCCCACCACTAGGCAACAATTCCATAGAAGAATTTTGAAGCAAAAATGGTAGTAGTAGGGGGATCTAAATGAGCTACTACAGTAATGACCCTCATTAAATTACACCAAGTAGAGATTTCATTTAAAGGGTTAAGAGTATCATCAATATTAAGATACCATGGCTGCAAGGGTATCTGGGTTCTTTGCATCAGAGAGGTACTATGATTCATGCTCCATTTATGAGGTTTGAATTTAGATCCAATATTAACTTCATAAGACAATATGGGCATTTGTGCTTTATTTGGGGCATCTAGATCTTGTTTGGATAACCAGTCAAGACTTTCTTCTAAGGTTGCAAGCTTAGTATCTATGCTAGATAAATGGTTAATTAAATTATCTATATTGTGTCTAATATACAAGACATATTTTCATAGGTCATCAAAATTTTTGGCAAGGTGTGTATTGAATCATGATACATAATTCCTCTGCTTAAACTCATTAGAAGGCTCAACTTCTCCTTGATAACTGCAGAGAAGTAGCTAACAATACCTTCTAGCTATTTGTATACACCTTTGTGGGGTGGCCATCATCCACCTTTATACAGACTAACCTATTTTTTGTATAAAATTCTAGAGTTTCCTTTCTAGGAATACTCATCATTGTGGATGGTAGTTGATCTCAAGGATTAGGGCCTTGGTTTATCTCTTCATCTTCTATGGTAATATGGATGGATCTAACAATACATGTTGAAGAGGAAGATGAAGGTCTATGAGGAGACAACCTGCTAGAACTTTTAAGAGATAGAGACCTAGGTACAATATTTATGGTTCTTCCATTAGTTTTGTGGATAGTAGCTTGACTTTTCATTTGAGGTGAGACTTTCTCTAGCCAATCAAGCTTCCAATCAGAGGGGATTTCAATAGATTCTATGTGACCCTTATGGAGTTTGATGGTTCCACTTAACCTATGAGCATAGGGAATATTTTCTAAGATTTTGGGGTGATTTGTATTGGTCATACTAGACATTAAAGTTATATTTATGGAGGCATATTTAAATTCTCCAAACATATCTAGACCAAATAATGATGTGAATAGTCCCCAGCAATCTAAAGAGCCATGCTTGACTTCTTTACATCCCTTATCTCGAACTATAATAGAAAGATTAGGACAAAACTCAAAACAAATGACTTGCTCATTTATCCTTCCAAGACTGGATAACTGACAAGCATGTTTAAAACTAACTTGACGTCTATCACACAAAGCTAGATATAAAACTAGTTTTATATTACATGGGATCAAAGGAGCAATATGAACTCAGATAAGGCTGAAATGGACAAACTTGACATATTCATGTGCTCTGATGTAATTTATTTCTAGTTTTGGTCATAAAGATAGCAAATTTGTTTGGAAAGACATTTTGGGCTTGTAACTGAGTGTAAGTTCTATAGACTTAATACATAGTTTTACAAATGACATGTAAGTACCATTATAAACAAATTTGGACTTGAGAAGTTCAGATTTCTTATATACTTGGGAAAACTTTAAAGCTGGAGGTTTGTACAAGCTATTTTCCTTTTCAAGGGTTTCTTCTGTGACTTTAATGTTAGGACACTCAGAGAGTTGTGCTGGAACAAAAGGAGGTAGTTCAAATAAGCCTTCAAATTTTGATTCATTGAGGATTTCTACTGTGGAGGATTTTTGGGATTTTCAATATTCCATGGTAAGAGATTAAGTTTCTATAAAGTGAGAAATTTAAAGATAGGGCATATAAACTTGCAGAGATAGAAGAGGCCTATGACAAATTAAAACGGCTGATGACTCGATGCAAAACAAATAACCCAAAGAAATTTTCAAAGCAGGGAAGCTTAAAAATCAATTCCATGAGAATTAGAATATCTTACAGAATCTTCAATAGAGTAGTTAATACTTCAAGAACGTGGCTCTCAAGCTCTGATACCAATCTTTTTCACATCAGTAGATGATTACGATCCTT
Source organism: Torreya grandis (assembly GCA_037957365.1). NCBI lineage: Eukaryota > Viridiplantae > Streptophyta > Pinopsida > Cupressales > Taxaceae > Torreya > Torreya grandis. The sequence goes on from JARHVA010003686.1 coordinate 1,851,545, forward strand.
CTCTTTAGTAGTATAGATAGTAAGCAATATTTTTCACGTCAGTAGATGATTACGATCCTTCTCTTCAATAGTATAGATAGTAAGAAACCCGTGATAGGAGGCAAGGGCCGAATGGATATGGCTTCAATATTACTAATTTTCAAACCTTACACATGGTATCAAAACTTGAGAGCCAAATTCTTGAAGTATTAACTCCTCAATTGAAGATTCTGTAAGAAATTCTTGTTCTCATCGAATTGATTTTTAAGCTTCCCTGCTTTGAAAATTTCTTTGGGTTATTTGTTTTACATCAAGTCATTAGCTGTTTTAATTTGTCATAGGCCTTTTCTATCTCTACAAGTTTATATACCCTATCCAGAAATTTCACTTTCTAGAAACTTAATCTCTTACCATGGAATTTGAAAAATCCCAAAAATCCTCCATAGTAGAAATCCTCAATGAATCAAAATTTGAAGGCTTATATGAACTACCTCCTTTTTTTCCAGCACAACTCTCTGAGTGTCTTGACATTAAGTCATAGAAGAAACCCTTGAAAAGGAAAATAGCCTATACAAACCTTTGGCTTTAAATTTTTCCCAAGTATTTAAGAAATATGAACTTCTCAAGTCCAAATTTGTTTATATTAGTACTTACATGTCATATGTAAAACCCCGTATTAAGTCTATAGAACTTACACTCAGTTACAAGCCCAAAAGGTCTTTCCAAACAAATTTGCTATCTTTATTACCAAAACTAGAAATAAATTACATTAGATCACATGAAGATGTCAGGTTTTTCCATTTTAGCCTTATCAGAGTTCATATTACTCATTTGATCCCATGTAATATAAAACTAGTTTTATATCTAGCTTTGTGTGACAGATGTCAAGTTAGTTTTAAACATGCTTGTCAGTTCTACAGTCTTGGAAGGATAAATGAGCAAGTCATTTGTTTTGAGTTTTTTCCTAATCTTTCTATTGAAATTCAAGATAAGGGATGTAAATAAGTCAAGCATGGCTCTTTAGATTGTTGAGGACTGTTCACATTAATGTTTGGTCTAGATATGTTTGGAGAATTTAAATATGCCTCCATAAATATAACTGTAATGTATAGTATGATGAATACAAATCACCCCAAAATCTTAGAAAATCTTCCCTATGCTCATAGGTTAAGTGGAACCATCCAAATCCAGAAGGGTCACATAGAATCTATTGAAATCCCCTCTGATTAGAAGCTTGATTGGCTAAAGAAAGTCTCACCTCAAATGAAAAGTCAAGCTACTATCCACAAAACTGATGGAAGAACCATAAATATTATACCTAGGTCTCTGTCTCTTAAAATTTCTTCTAGCATTTGTCTCCTCATAGACCTTCATCTTCCTCTTCAACACATACTATCAAATCCAGCCATATTACCATAGAAGATGAAGAGATAAAACAAGGACTTGATCCTCGAGATCAGCTACCATCCACAATAATGAGTCTTCCTAGAGAGGAAACTCTATGATTTTATACAAAAAAATAGGTCAGTCTGTATAAAGGTGGATGATGGCCACCCCACAAAGGTGTATACAAATAGCCAAAAGGTGTTTTTAGCTACTTCTCTGCAGCTTATCAAGGAGATGTTGACCCTTCTAATGAGTTCAAGAAGAGGAATTATGTATTACGATTCAATACACACCTTGCCAAATTTTTTGATGACCTATGTAAAGATGTCTTGTATATTAGACATAGTATAGATGCTTTAACTAACCATTTATCTAGCATAGATACTAAGCTTGCAGCCTTAGAAGAAAGTTTTGATTGGTTAGCCAAGCAAGATCTGGATGCCCCAACTGAAGCACAAATGCCCGTATTGTCTTATGAAGTTAAGATTGGATCTAACTTCAAACCTCATTAACGGAGCATGAATCATAGTACCTCTCTGATGTAAAGAACCCAAATACCCTTGCAGCCATGGTATCTCAATATTGATGATACTCTTAACCCTTTAAATTAAATCTCTACTTGGTGTAATTCAATGAGGGTCATTAATGTAGTAGCTCATTTAGATCCCCCTACTACTACCATTTTTGCTTCAAAATTCTTCTGGGGAATTGTTACCCAATGGTGGGATTCAATGACATAGTACGAATAGAATACAAGGATTCACCACCAACAAGATCCTTTAGCTACATTGTATCATAAATTAATTGATGAGTTTGCACCTCCAGTTGGCAATCATGAACTAGAATAAAAAAAAATGGTTTCTCAAGATGGAGCTATATGATTTAAAAAATTTAATGCATTTTCTAAGCAGTTTTAGGAACTAGCTTATGAAAGTAGAAGTTTTGGTTTCACAAAAAACAAATTGAAATTTCTTCATGCAATTCCTTATAATCTCATTGATAAGGTTATTACATATATTGATCTCAAAAGCCTCACTTTAGATGACCTGTCTCTTAATGATGTCATTGATTTCGTAAAGAAATAGACCATGTAATTGGTTTAAAAAACCAAAACCATTTAGAAGCTCACTAAGCATCAAGCCTCCTAAATTGCTCCTATCTTTTTAGAAACTACACCATTTGGCTGTCGCCAATTTATCTAGCTCTGCAAGCACCAAAAGCAACAACATCACTGTCATCTTTCTTTCTAGCATCACTCTTTCTCAAGAAAGCATTCCTATGCTATTCGTCATCACTTTCTGAAAAAGAGTCAAACTCCTCATTCTCCATCTAAAACTCCTATTTGCTTTATCTTCCAGAAACCTGCTCACATTGCTCCCTAATGCCATTACAAAAACCCTGCTGTCAAAGCCATCTTTTCTTCTAATGCAGCCACGTGGTGGGATGTTATTGAAAAAGAAGAAGATCTCTTCCAACAAGATGACATCTATGAACTAATTCTAGATGAACTCTTTGAAGAAGATTTTCATGATGAAGATGCTGATGCTCTCGAATCATTAGCCAATGATTTGGAATAACCGCTCACAAACATGCAAAGGCCAAGATCTCAAGACTACTCTAGTATTCCATTTGAAGCATATAGCAGATGGTATTGACATCATGAAGAAGTACCAGAATGAAACTCTAGACCAAGAAATAGAGGACCTAATAGAGGAAGATGTAATTCCAGAGGAAAGTAGTCATTCATGCCCAAAATGCCACCAACAATGCAAGTGCAATTTTTGATTTATTTCAAGCCTAGTGACTTTTGGGTATGAAACAAGTTCATAAGTACTGATCCCCCAAGAGAAATCCATGCTCCAAAGGTTGAGCCCTAGTGGGATATACTTTTACCCATAGAAGACAATGAAGAAAACATAGAGGCAGAAGATTCTTTCTTTTATAAACTAGAATCCTATTCTAAACAAGGAGGATGCAACAATATCCAAGAAGAAGAAGATGAAGCACAGCAAGAAGAATAATCCTACCAAGTTCCACTCCAAGATCTAATAAGGCAAAAAATGGTATGTATAACTATTCCTTCACTGGAAATACCATATCTAGTTTATCTTACACAATTGATCAATGGAAAATTTGCATAGTTTATTACCGTTGAGATTAATGGAGGACTAATAGATGCACAAGTTGATACAGGTGCTTCACTATCCTTTGCCAAATCATAGATCATCTAAAACTGGGAGAACTTGGATGGCCCTCTTGCTTACAAGAGCATTGATGTACATGGGAATAGTTTTGTTTGTAATATGTATAAACATCAGCAGCCCCTTAGAATCCAAAATAAAATCTTCCATTGTGATTTCTTCACTCTTGATAAAATGCCTATAGATATTCTTCTAGGTGGAGCCTTTATTGATAGATATTCTCCATATAGTTCTACCACTAAAAGTGTCATGTTCACCATTGACAATATAAGGCTAAGGATTCCTCGCTTAGTATATGCTACTGAGCAATATCCAAGTTCAAGACCCAAACTCCTGAAGAAATAATCCCTGTAGAAATATAGGAAATAGGAAAGAAGATTAAAACCATAATCTTTTTTGACAACCCTCAGCAGTTCTAGTCAAAGTCTATCCCTGAAATGGAAATTAAAATCATAGAAGGCAAACAGATAAAAATTGGAAATAAAATTCTAATTCCTACATAGGATTACAATGATATGGAAGTCCATATAAAAGAATTAGAGGTTAATGGATTCATAGAAAAATCCACCTCTCCCTTTTGTTGTTATGCCTTTATGGTCAACAAACATTCTGAACAAAAGAGAGGCAAAAAGAGAATGGTCATCAATTATTGACCATTGAATGCTGTCACCCAACCTTATCCATATCCTATACTAGATAAAAGCTACTTACTAGAAAAAGTTGCCAAATGTAAGTATTTCTCACAATTTGACTATAAGTTTGGTTTTTATCAAATCTAAGTCAAAGAAGCTGACAAAGAAAAAATAGCATTCAGTTGTCCTTTTGGCCATTTTCAATGGATTGTAATGCCATTTGGTATAATGAATTCTCCAGCATTCTATCAAGCTCATATGACCAAATATTCAAAGGCATTTCAGATTTTCTCTATGTATATATAGATGATATTTTGGTCTTCAATTATTCTCTTTCTGACCATTACTCCCATATTCTAAATTTTTTTGAGCTGCCAGAAAATAGAGGAATAGTCCTATCAGATACAAAGATTCAACTTTGTAGAATAGAATGTAATTTTCTTGGAATGAATGTCCAAGACTCAAAATTACAAGTCCAGCCACATATCAAGGAAAAGGTCATCAATTTTCCTGAAAAGTTAGATAAGCCAAAACTCCAAGCATATTTGGGATTACTCAATTATTTGAATAGCTTTTATCCTAATTCTGGTGAAGATAGGTTCATTCTTCAAGAAATTTTCTAGAAGAAAAAAGTATTCCAGTGGATGGAAAAACACACAGCTACTATCCAAAAGATAAAGAATAAAATTTCTTTGCTTCCAGAACTCTGCCTCCCAAAATTAGACCAGTTCTTGGTTTACATTGATGCCTCCAACATAGCATGGGGAGGAATGGTTGTTTGTAAATATGAAAATAAAGAGTTTGTATGTGAGTTTTCTAGTGGTGTTTTTAGTTCAGATGTTCTAAAAAGGATCTCTTTTGATAAAGAGATTTATGCTATGAAATGCTTAGAGAAATTCATGTTGAAAATCCTCCATCTACCACATTTTATTGTAAAAACTGATTGTACTAGATTTCTGACCTTCAGAGAAAAGAATCATAGTCGAAAAGATGGTCGCAATAAATATGTTCAATGTCAGGCCTTCTTTAATCAATTAAATTTTTCTATAAAACATATAAAAGGCACTGAGAATGTAACAACAGACTGGCTTAGCAAAAATCCACCAGCAACTCTAATGCACCAACCCTATCCTAGTTTTAACTTAACTGGAATATATAATCAAGGATTTGCTTCCTTGAACATTCTTGTTCAAGAATATATTTCTAAAGAAGGCTTGAATCCCCGCTACACAAGGATTTTTTATGCCTCTGGTGTCAAACTACAAATGTCTTTTGCAGCCTCTATCCAGGCAGATGACCACAACCAATTAGGGACTATTGCTATAGAGAGACTAAATAGTGAATTATTATTTTGGAAATTTATTGAATTAGTAAAATGACCCCTATGGACTTGGCATATCAAGATAAGATCAGCTCACAATCAACACCTCTACAGATGGATTTCATAGTATGGACATCATCGAATCCATGAAGAAGAAAATCATGACCAAGATAACATCATTCACACCATCATCCGATGACATCTCGAATAGGAATCTTATTTCCATATCAATCCTCACTATCATGCATGTGAAGTTGGACCCCAACATTGGCATCTTTCTAGTACATTCTAGCTAAGATGTCTTTTTTAACCTATCAGTGAAGATGACCTGTTAACTGATGTGGAAGCAATGTTGGACCCACCAAGCCAGACATCTTCATCTAGCACTTCCAATAGTATCTCTCTGTAGCTAAATTTTATGTTGTAAAGCATGATGGGACAAACACCACCTTGGCAAAAGATTCCAGGCAGGACCCCCTGATTGCTATAAATAAGGTCTCCTTACCTAAGAATAATCATCAAAGGAAGCTCTTAGTTTTCTCATAGTTTGCTATTGATCAAGCATATGCTCTTCTCTTAACCTTTCAAGAACCTGAGAATCAAAAACTTGGTTCAATTATTGTAAAAAGAAGTGTGTAAGGTTTAAAAATTAGTAATATTGAAGCCGTAACCTTTCAGCCCCCACCCCCTATCACGATTTTCTTACTATCTATACTACTGAAGAGAAAGATTTTAATCATCTATTGACGTGAAAAATAACATACATATATATACATACATACCTATATCTATATATACATACATACACACGTGCGCGCGCGCGCGCTCACACACACACACACACACACACACACACACACACACACACACACACACACACACACACACACACACACACACACATTAGTTTTTATAGGCCATATCTCTGACATGGATGCACGATCATTTTAGGTGGATTTGAAAAATCCACGAGTTCAAAAAAATACACAGATTCCATAGTGATTACACCTTATTTGATAAGTGATACAAGAATGGTAATTTCAAGTGACCATATCTTTCACAAGAAATCACCAAATGAGGTGTTATAGGTCTCATTGGAAATATCATGATGAGAGATTTTAGTTTATATTGACCACGGTGCATTTTATCACATGTGCAAGAAATTATTTGTGTCTGAAGGATCAAGAAACCATTTTAAATCATGATCATAAATGGTTAAAAAGAAGACACAAAGGCTAATATAAAAGTCATAAAGTATCAATGAGAATAAAAGCAATTTATAAATTAAAAAATGGGAAGGTCCTCAAATGGTAAGAAGAAAGGTTCCAAAGAGATGGTCAATAATAAAAAAGAAAAAAGAAAGAAAAAGAAAAAAGAAAAGAAAAAACAAAATAGTAGAATATGGGAGGCCAAAGAGAAGAAGAATACCATAATATAAAAAGTTACAAATTTTCAACTCGTGTGTGATTTTAAAAGACCAAACAAGCTTAGAGCAAGTGTTGAGAGTCATTGTGTAGGTGTAGTTAAGGCTTGTTTCAAATAATAATAACAAATGAATGTTTTTTTATTTTATTTTGTGACTTTGGAAACATGACCAAGGGAATATCTTTACTTGGAGCCCCTATCATAACTACATCAATTGGTTGAGGACAACCAAGGGGAAATATAGGTGACTGAAGAAGCTAACAAAGAAGAGTTTCAATTTTACACAGAAGAAACAATGGACACAGTTAAAGTGCACATTTAATGCAAATGAAGAGAGTTTGGTTGAAGACTATTGATTTGAAAAAAAGGAATATCGAGTGAATAATGAAGAGAGAATAGTCATGGAGGTTGTTGAGAATGGGCCTTTGGAAGTTCATCATGAGAGTGCAAGCTACGAGGAGAATGTGAGAGATGGAGAAGAGTTAGATAAGTTGTCTTTGAGACATTAAAAAGAGCTATAAAAGTGGCTTGTGGGAGATATTAACTACCTTAATGTGGATAATTTATGTGTAGATACATCAATGAAGGAGATAACAAAGAATAAGAAAGATTATGATTTAATTTATTTTCTCATATGTATAAGAGGAAGCAAGAAGAAGTGGATTAAGAGGGATTTACCCTGTAGCAGTTAAATGTGGGAGAGAAGAATCTCATGAGTGAGATGGGAAAATATTAGACAAATGGAACATGTCACTCATGTGATATAATTAAATATGCAAGAGGATAAATAAGGAGATAACAATCAACATAAGGTTTGATGCAAAGAGGATGAGAAGTGAAAAATAACAAGAGGAGTTATCACAAAGGTAATTGATCACTATTATGAGTAGTAGGCAAAGTGGAAAAGGATTTAAGGAGAACAAGCTTGGTGGAAATCAAGCTAATAGTGCAAAAATGGAGGAAGCACATATGGGGACTATTAAGTCTCATGTTTTTATATTAATTTTTTTACTATAGTCAGTGTGTAGGTGTAGAGATGGAGAGAAAGGAGGAAATTAAATAAGCCTTCCAAGGTGAATAGAGTGAGCCACATGATTTCATAATATATGAAGAAGTAGAGTAAGAAGAAGAGTCTTTTAAGAATCTTAAAAATTAAGAATCCACAAACAATATGGTGGTGGAAAGAAGGGAGACAAAAGAAGAGATGGAAGCCATGGGAAAACAACATCTACAATTAGAGAAGAGTTGAATGTGGAAGAATCGAACAACTTGTTGGATAATAAATGAATAAAACCACTTAATATTCTAGAGGATGTGGCTAGATGGTAGTAGGTATAATCCCACAAGAGGACATAAGATGAAAAATGAGCACCATGGTGGAGGAGGTCAGATAGAGGTGGGTTTAATCCCACATGAAGATGTAAAGAGAAAAAGAGAGCCATTTGGTGGAGGTGGAAAGACTATGCCAAAATAGTAGGTAAGAAGAAGAAAAAACTTTGGCAAAGATAAACAATATATGGTGATTTTTATCCCAAAAAAGAGGCAAAAGTGAGCAAAGATGAGAAAAAGAGATAAATTTGAAGCCAATAGGTAGTTGGAAATGGAAGCAAAAAATACATCATCAATATAAGTGGGGAAAAAATGGTTTTACCACTTATTCCATCCATGTGATCAATATCTCACTTTGTAATTACCTTGAGTGTCTGATGTAAGAGCATCCAAAGCATATGAAAAATCTTACATTGCCAAAAAAAATAAGTAAATAGATTGAGTACATTTCAATAAAAGTCTCAGAGTAATTTCTTTAGTTTAAATGAGTCCTTAAAATAAAATTTGGGTTTACAAAGATGTAGAGTCCAAGTCCCATGTTCATAGAATTTATAACTTAAGTTGCAATTTTAATGGGATCATAATGTTCACAACTTATATTGTTGAAGTCTTATGATGATCACTAAATACTCTAATTTTCCACACATATATTTAAGTCTCAAGATGGCCAAATGTGGTAGCTTTAATGTTCATGATATTCATAGAGGCTAAAAAAGACTCAGTCTTCATTCATGACTAGAGATAACAAGCTTCACTACGAGCCCAATCAATTTATTGTGTGGATTGCATAAATTAATGGGTCTACAACGCCATGTAACACAATCTTCACAAATACTCAGTAGACCTGACATGACTATAAGTTGGATTTGACAATCCCACGAGTCCATGGCCTCATGAAAGCTCCACAAAATTCTCAAAGTTCATGCACAGAGTCCATGGAGTGTACAAAGCCCACAAAACAAAGTTCATGGAACCCACAGATCATGATCCACAAATCACAGCCTCGATAAAGCCCCATAGAGTTCACAATGAATATAAGTACAAATAATGCATGATTCTATAAAAGTGATAGAGCTTAGAGTGGTGGCTTATTCAGGGAGATCTCAATCAAAGTCAACACGAAGGCCACAACTCTAATAAAAACATGTGATCAACTTAGGTGGAATTGATAAATCCATAGGTCCATAGAACTACATTGAGGCCACAATGATCACAACTTATTTTGTAAGCAACACAACACTGAGAATTTCAAGTGACCATATCTTTCACAAGGAATCACAAAATTAGGCATTATGGGTCTTGTTTGGAATCTCTTGATGGGAGCTTTCGATTTATGGTGACCACAAAGCAGTTGATCACACGTGTGAGAAAATGTTTACATATGAAGGACCCAAGAAACCATTTTCAATGATGGTTAAAAATTGTAACAGAGAAGACACAAGCCTATATGGAAGTCGTAAAGTCTCAAGGGGAATAAAGGTGATTTGCGAAGTAAAATAAAGGAAGGTTCCTGAATGTTAAGAAGAAGGAATCCAAAAGTATGGCACATAGCATGAAGAAAAGAATAGCTCTAAAGTAGAACTAGAGAAGTGAAAAAGGAGAAGAGGGCCACAAGAAGAAAAAATTGTAGAGTCTATAGCTCGTGTATGTGTGTGTGAGATTGTAAAATCCTAGAGAGGCATAAAGAGACAGTGTGGAGAATCATTGTGTAGAAGTTGTTCAGAATTGTTTCAATTACTAATAAAGAATGAATGGTGTTTTTCACTACGTAACTTTGGCTTCATATCCAAGGAAATACCTTCATTAGGACCCCCTACTATGACTACATCAGATACCATCAAGTCAACGGCTCATTATGTCAATTTCTATAGTCAAGAGTGATCATAAAAATATTAGTCAAGAAGTTTGTTTTTGTTTATATTTAATTATTTTTTTCTTTCATAAATGCAAATATCAGTAACCTTGAAGTTTCCATGCTCAAAATAAAGCAAATTTCATTGAAAGGGTTTTAGTTCGACTGATGAGGATGATGGTTTGTTATACCATCTACCAAATTACAAGTCTCTCTAAATACTTGGTGCATGAAAATTGTTTGACTGATAGAGCCAGGGTCAATTCGTAGGTGACTTTGATGGATAGATTCCCCTAATCATGACAGCTTATCCAAAGGAAAGATCTGATTTACATGTAGCTTTCTTAACATTGTAATCCTCTATCGAGAGATTCCCTTTTTTTTTTTTTAAAGCAAGCAAACGTGCTTCTGAGAAAGCAAGCAGCTGCTTTTCTAGAATTTAATCTCTTTATTTTTGCTACAGTTTACATTAACAGCCCCAGAGTCAGTTCGTGTTCCATCTCTTCTTACGATTACATGTAACACAGCAAGAACCAGAAGTCTACACTCCCTAGAGCTCCATTGATTGATAAATGCTACTCTGCCTAAGTTGCACAGGTGGTAAGGAACAAAGAAAATAATATAGTTGAAAAGAAGATATCGTTAAGATAAATTAGATCATATACACCTAGTAGTAGGGGAGAATATGACCAGCGGGATTCTAAGTGATATTGATCTAGTTTAAATATTCGACTATCTCAGAAGACCGACTTTCAGTATTTTCTTTGCTTATAGTATTGAGTACTTTCATCACATAACCCATATCAGGTCTCTTTTCCTTGTCCTTCTCAGCACAGTTGAGGGCTAACTTTGCTACAGTCAAAGAATTCATGAGATCACACTCACCCCAGCTTTCGTCTTTGAGCCTTTCATCCAAAGCTTCTTCGAAACGATTGTTGGCCATCATGTAGCGTACGTAGTCTGGAATATGGAACTGGCTAGAGCCTCGTGCATTATCAACATGCCTCTGCCCTGTTATCACCTCCAACGCCACAATACCAAAACTGTAAATATCGTGCTTGTAGGAGAGATTGTGGTTGAAGCAATACTCTGGAGCCCAATAACCTCTCGTACCTGTTATTCTATCAGTCGATTTGTGGGTGCCTTCCCAGTCCACATGCCTTGAAAACCCAAAGTCTATAATTTTTACCTCGTTATCCTTACTGTCCACCATCAGGTTCTGAGGTTTGATATCAACATGTATGATTTTATTAAGATGTAAGAATTCTAATCCCTCAGCTATACCTGCTATTATCCTCAGACACTGGTTCCAACTTAGAGAAGGGGCTGGACAATTTTCTCTCAAGTATTTTTCTAGAGTGCATCCATTAACATATTCATACACCAAATAAAATGTGTTTTCTTCAATACACCATGCAATTAGGCCCACTATATTTTTGTGTTCCTTTCCTTGCAGAAGTCTGACTTCATTCTCCACTAATTTTTTGCTGTCTTTGCTTTTATGTTTTATTTTCTTTATAGCCACATCTTTATCTTTCAAATTACCCCTGTACACTCTTCCAAAGCTTCCTTCCCCAATTTCGTAACACTGGTCACAATAGCTTTTCATTTGAATTCTCTCATCATCTGTAAGGTTTGTTATGGCAAGCAGTGGAAGACCTTCATGCACTGCCTCTTGTTGTTCCTGCTTCTGCTCTGTTACATTTTGCGTTATGATTTCAGATGTACGTGGCACCCAATATTCAGTGTGTCCATCTGATATATCTGTTGAAGGCTGAGTTGGAGAAGAAGCTTTTTTGCAGCAGCCATAGTACAAAAGAATTACTGACAACAGCAGTAGCAGGAATGCACCAGCTGAATAGAGAAGAAACAAAACATGAATTGATCAAGAACTTTGGGTATTAAGATGAAAGTAGTTCCACTCTCAGTTACAAAATTGTACAGGCATAATCTACCTTCAAATAGTCAAATGATAACGAAATTGAGATTTAGATTCCTACCAAGGGAAACAGAAATCTTCAATTCTAGTTGTCTGTTTTTGGATCTGTGCTGCTTCTCATGTGTACCTAAAACATCAAATGTTGTCAAAATAAACTGGCTCCAAGAAGCATAAGTTAAGGGAAAACTGCATTAGGATTTTATTATAGCACATAAATCACTTGGGGCAGGGAAATTTTTAAGGAATGTAAAATATTTTATAAGTAGGCTAATTCTAGGGAAAACAGACCATTGTGAATTTTAGATAGATATTTGACTAATATTTTTCTATTTATTTCCACTTGATTCAGAGAGGTTTTGTGCAACTATGTAAATAAATCTGCTTAAAGCCTTAAAAGAAGAAGTTCAGGTTTATGTCACCTTGAACAATATTTAATTGTTCAAGAGACTGACTGTTTTCATAAGGCTGTTTCAAAATGTTCATAATCTTTAACAAGATGAGAATCAATTTGGGAGATAACAGTTCTTTTTAATCTTATTTTTTTTTTAAATGTGAAAAGATGACTAATGAATACCTCGACTTGGAGGCAAGCTGGGTTGAGGAACAGGTGGTGGAAATGGTGGAGTCTCATCTGAAGTGTTCCTGTCTAAATCGCAAAATAATCAACATCATTAACTGCCATTAGTGTTACTTTCATAGAATTCAGAAACAAGGTAAAGTTAAAAGAAGACAAGTTAACACAAATATTGATATGCAAACAGCGATCACCTACATACCCTTTTGATAAGGTACAAAGAGTACTCTATTGGTCCTTATAATATCGGGATCCGAGATTTTGTTGAGGCTTATTATGCGGTCCATGTTGGATTTCAATTTTCGAGTTATGCGAGAGAGTGTATCAGTTGTGAGAACTGCATAAGAAACAACTGAATGCCATCCAGGAATAGGGCAGCCACAACCCAGAGCTAGCTCTACTCGATCCCCTCTTTTGTATGTACTTAATTGATTTTCTGTCCATGCAGTATAACTAAAATACTTATCAGATATTTCTCTTTCCACTAAACCCACATCAGAAGCTTGCACTGTGTAATTCAGTCTGTAAAAAAATCCCTGAACTCCTAAGAAATTTGAGCAGGAGCAATGAATTTTGGCCAAATAGTGAGGCCAAGTAAAAAGGGTAATTTCATTGGCAGAAATGTTGAACCTGGATGCAACAAGGTTGAGAGGTTCCGTAACATTTCGGAGATAAATGTAAGAATAACAATTAGGAAACGATGAAGTAGAGCAATTGAGGGGTGGGAATGTATTAGCCCAAGTGGAGGTGTAAATCCATTCCGAAAATAAAACTGCAAGAAAAGCAATGGTAATTTTATTCATGTTTCTAGGTCTCCTCTAAATCACCCAGCTTCATGCAACTAACTAATTCAGGCCTTCTACTAATGGTTTACATGTTTTTAAAATAAAATAGTATCATATTACTTCAAAAGATATTGCAAAGTATTTTTTAACAACTAAGAATTAAAAAACCCTGACAAATAGGCATCAATCAGGTCCTCAAATCCAACATACTAGGTTATATGACTTAGAAAAGTATTTAAATTATAGTTAATCGAACTCGATCTGACTTAATGTCAAGATTTGAGAAGTTTCTATTCTAAAAATTTGTGGACAAACCCATGTACAAGAGAACTCCAACTAAAATACAAATGGGAATCAAAGCCCTTATGGTGTCATCCATTATTAAAAAAATATACATACTTTTTAGAGGAAGAACGGTGCGAGGAGACAAAATTTTCTGGGGTCCATGTGGAAATCTTTTATACGCGTTTCTTCATTTAGTCAATGCTTGAAATTATGAAGCTTTGTATGGAATCTCCATTGTCGCTTCCAATTATTATTACTATATTTAATAATATTCTATTATAATAAATTTTAGATTTGAAACCTCCTTAAAATGTTCAACCCATGAGATAAGGATGGCTTTTAATATTATTTAGAGGTAACTTAATAAAGGTTTTATTTGATGAAATAGAGCTTATAATATTATTATAAGTAAAATATGTATAAAATTAATTTTTTTTTAAAAAAAAGGTGGTAGAGGGCATGCCAGCGAAATCAAACTAGACAATGCTTAGGAAATAAAAAGTCCAAAGCTATAAAACCAATGAACAAACTAGGCTACGTTTAAAAAAAGCTCTAGTAAATCAATAAAGAGTACAACTTAAACAACAACAAATAAACTCATTGATTAATTAAATATTTTTATCATTTCCTCCCATAATATATATTAAATAATTTACTATTTGAAGATTCATCATAATGAATCTTGATTGAGAAGACTCAAAACACAATATAGTGCAAATTTTTACTAAAGAAAAAAATTAATATTATTAAGATTGAATCAGTGGTTTGGTCCAGCCAATAAAAAGCATATAACTTGTAATAATGAATTGAAAAATATAACTAATTTCTACTTTAATTTCTATTTTTAAATTGTAATATTTTAAAATGGTTCTATGGATTTTATTATATGTTGGTTTATGTTGGGTTTGCACATTTGTCTATGTATATATTTAATTTGGCTCAAATTGAGTACCATTAATACTTTGGTCAACTTCTTAATCTTGAAACATCCTTCTCAGTGATTCTTAAAAACCTTGATCTTTCTTTTTGCCTTCAGTCCTCATACCAAGACCCTAATGTACAATATTAGCAACCTCTATCTCCACTCTCCTTTAAATAGATGGGCCAATTTGCCATTTTTTGATTCTCACATTTTCTAGATGTTACAAGTAAACACATGCATAAATATTTTTAAATTTGAATTCAATGTCACCTATAAATAGATAAGTATTTTAATTCAGTTCACACATAACCACATCTATTAGACATCCAACATTGAGTATATGATTTATTATCATTAAGGGTAAAGATGGGTTTCTAAAAGGGACCAAACCCTTTTATATAAAGATCGCTATATGTGACCATGAAAACCAATTGAACCTAGGAAGGATAGGGATACAACAAAACCTAAACAAAGGATGATTGTTTGCCAAATAGATAAAACATAAATCCTTCTAAAAAGGCACAAACAATAAGGAAAAATGACTATCCTTTATGTTTGTTGTGTTTACTTTTCTTATTGGGATGTAGTTCCTCTTCTTATGGATATGTAACATTTGAAAAAGCATTTTTTCAATTTAAACTTCGTAAATAGTATGTTGGAGTTTCAGAGATTTATGTTTGTTTGTTGGTTGAACATTCATGGTTTCCAAGCTACTCATAGTCTGTTGACAGTGATTGCTAGGAAGAAGTCAAACTTACAACTACCTTCTTTGATATGTTGCCTTCTTTGAGCATACTATTGTTACATGAGATGCATATTTTCTTATTCCATTGTTTCTAATGATTTTATTGCTCTGCTAATAGGGTCTGACTATTAGAATACTAGTTTTTGGACTCTAGGCACCCAACACCCTAATGCATGCCCTTGTATATTTGAATCAAAACATGCATACTGTGTTAGACTTGTGACACAAAGTTAAATTTTAGACCCCTATTTCTACCCCTGAAGCAAAAAACTAAGGAGTTAAACCCCTATTTATAGGAAGATGAATTCTACCAAATTTTATTTTTAGAAGGAAAGTCCTAATGGCATTTTGCCACTCTATTTTTAGGAGGAGAAATCCTAACAGTGTTTTGCCAATTAGGCATATTTATCTTTATGGAGTTGTATTTAATATACAGAATGAGTTCACTTGTAATCGATTTATATTAGAATTAATAAAAATTGATATCTTACACCATGGATGTTTGCTTAGCTTTGCTAAGGTTTTACCATGTAAATCCTATGTTTTATTTGTCTAATTAACTTTGTTATTACATTATGTTATTATTATATTATTTTAGAGTGTGTGGTTTCCTAAAAAGTGGTCTCAGAATGAGGTTACTCTTATTTTGTAACAATTATGTTTTGGATTTGGTGTTGTTGTTTATATCATTAAATGATAAAAGTTACGAATGCAAAGTTTGAGGTGGAAAATTTTAACGACAAGAACAAATTTGATTTGTGGAAACTCAAAGCACATGATGTGTTGGTACAAGAATGGCTGCACAAATCCCTATATGGAAAGGCAAAGAAATTTGTGATGATGAATTATGATGATTGGGAAGAGATGGATACAAAATCTCTTAGTAGAATATGATTGTGTTTAGTAAATGAGGATTTTTTAACATATCTAGAGAAAATACTATGACATGCTTATGGACCAGATTAGAAGGTATATACATGATGAAATTTATAAAAAAATATATTTATTTGAAGAGACAACTGTATACATTATGAATGACAGAAGGTATGAATTTTTTTGATCATTTAAATATTTTCAATACTCTATTATGCCAGTTGACTAGTAATGGTGTGAAAGTGGACTAAGAAGACAAGGCAATCACCTTGTTATGCACTTTGTCAGATTCTTGGGATCATATAGTAAAATCCATTAGCTTTAGTATTGTTGGTGAGCTTGACTATAATTCTATTGTGGGAGCATTGTTGGCTGATGAGATGATGATAAAATATAGTCTAGAGACTTCTACGCCTAAAGTTATGGATGTTGGGGGAAGATATAAAGAAAGAGGGAAAAGCTCCAAAGGCATATCTAGATCTAAGTCAGAAGCCAAGAAGAGTAAGGCAAAGTTTTTGCACTACGGTAAAGTAGGATGTCTTAAGAAGGATTTTTGGAAAAGAAAAGAAGGTAAAAAGAAGGAAGAATCCACTAATGAAGTGAATCAGGTACAAACAAGTGAAGGTATAAGTGATGAAGTTTTATTTGTTTATAATGTTTCCTTTTATCATCATGAATGGTTATTGGATTCGGGTGCTACACATCACATGTGTTTGCATAGGAGTTGAATTTATTCTTACCAAACCCTTGACAGAAGTTATGTTCTTTTAGGAAATAATGTTTCTTGTAAGACTACAAGGATTTATAGAATTAAGATAAAAATATTTGATCGTATAGTAAGGACTCTAATAGAAGTAATAAATGTACCATTTCTTAAATAAAATTTGTTTTATTTGAGTGAATTAGATTCCTACAATTATAAGTTCACAAGTCAAAGTGGATGTCTTAATATGTCTAAGGGTACCTTAGTTGTAATGAAGGATCTAAAAGTTGGAAACCTTTACATATTTCAAGGGAGTGTAGATATTACTCAAGAAGTTATGGTATCAAAAATAACAAAAGATCCCACTTGTCTATGGCATCTATGTTTGGGCCACATGAGCAAAAAAGAGTTAAATGTACTAAAAAATTATGAGTTACTTCCTAGTTTAAAATCTTCAGATTTGGATTTTTGCAAGCACTGTGTTTTCAAAAAATAATTTTAGTGCACAAAGTCATGTAAGTAAAGTTATTCTTGACTATATTCATTATGATGTGTGGGGTACAACCCCTAAAATTTCATATGAAAGATCACTATATTTTTTTACATTTATAGATGATTACTCCAAAAAAGTATGGTCTACTATCTAAAGATAAACTCTGATGTTTTTAGTGTATTTAAGCAGTTTAGAGCACTAATTGAGAAGAAATTTGATAGGTTAATCAAATGTTTAATAAAAAACAATGGAGGCAAGTTCGCATCCTTGGAGTTTCAGAACTATTTTAAGAAAGTTGGGATTGAAAGGCATAAAACCACTAACTACACACTGCAACAAAATGGGTTTGCTAAATACATGAATGGGACTCTTTTAGAGAGAGCAAAGAACATGCTAAAAAATGCAAATTTGGATAAACATTTATGGGAAGAAGTAGTTTATACACCCTACTATTTGATAAATCATTCAACAATAGTTACAATAGACTAGAAGATTCCTGAAGAGGTATGAATAGGCCATACATGTGATTATTTAGTTTTGATTTTTTTAGTTGTAATGCTTATCCTCTTACTAATAAGAATCATCATTCAAAGTTAGACCCAAGATCCAAGAATTACATCTTTATTGGGTATGTTGAATAAGTTGGTGTTAAGGGATACAGAGTGTGGGATCCTACTACCCATAACATCATCATTAGCAGAGATGTAGAGCTTGATGAATCATCATTTCTAAAATCAAATGTAGAAATGAAAATAAAAAGGAACCAAAACATCAACATGTCAAGGTTAAAATTGAGCTATCTTTAGATTCTAAAAATGAGGAAATTTAGCCATTTTTTGATGTTGAAGATTTTGAAGATTTACAACTTAAAGAACACCTCAACATTTAGAATGGAGGTCAAAACATAATGAAACACCTCCATAGCTAGTGTGGAGATCTACACAAGTCAGACATCCTCTTAATAAGTACAATCCTAATATTTCAATTACTTTGATTTCTGATGATGGGGAACTTAGTTATTATCATGAGGCATCATAAGATGAGGATATTGCCAAATTAAAAAAGGCAATGTAGGAGGAAATGGATGCCTTGGCTAAGAATAAGTCATGGGACCTAGTTAAACTTCTAAAAGGTAGAAAACCTATTGGCTACAAATGGGTTTACATATAAAAAATAGGTGTTGATGAAAAGGTTGAAAGGTACAGGGCTAGATTGGTGGAAAAAGGATTTACATAGAAAGAAGGTATTGATTACCATGAAATATTTTCATCCGTTGTTAAACTTATTTTAATTCGAGTTGTTTTAGCATTAGTGGCTTTACTTGATTTGGAGTTGGAGCAGTTAGATGTTAAAATAACAATTTTTAATGGATATTCATAAGAGCATATATATATGGAACATCCTAAAGGTTTTATACAAGATAGGAAAAGGGATTTGTTTGCAAGATCAAGAAATCATTGTATGGCTTGAAACAGTCACCCATGCAATCGTACTGAAGTTTGATTCCTTCATGGGGATCCAAAATTTTATTAAGAGTGAGTATGATCATTATTTACTTCAAGTTTTTACATAGTGGTTTATTCATTATATTGGCATTATATGCTAATGATATGTTTGTAGCAAGCAAAATCATGGCAGAAATCAATAGTTTAAAGGCTCATCTAGCTAGGACATTTGATATGAAGGATATAGGAGAAGTAAAACAAATTTTAGGCATGTAGATACATAGAGATAAGAAAAATTGTAAGATTTGGTCATCACAACAAAGGTATTTGTAATAGATACTAGCCAGATTTAGCATGAAGTATTTGAAACTAGTTAGTATCCCTTTTACTTCCCATTTCAAGCTTTCTTCAAGTTTATGTCCTAGTAGTGACAAAGAAAAGTATTATATGTCTCATGTACCATATGCTATTGTAGTAGGAAGTTTAATGTATGTTATTATATGTATAGGGCTAGACATTTCACATGCAGTGAAAGTCATCAGTAGATATATGACAAATCTAGGTAAAGAACATTTGGTAACCGTGAAGTGGGTGTTTCACTACTTATGAGGCACAAGTGACTATTGCATCACTTATAATAGATCTAGTGATTCTACTTGTGGATATGTTGATTTTGATTTTGTAAGAGATTTAGAAAAAATAAGATCAACATCTAGTTACATTTTTACATTTATAGGTTAATTGATTAGTTGGATGTAAACATTTTAAAAGATTGTTGCTTCATGAACTACTGAGGCAGAATATATGGCTGCCTATCATGCTTGTTAGGAGACAATTTGGATAAAGGGCCTATTGGGTAATCTTGGAAGAGAGAAACACAAAATGAAGGTATTTTTTGATAGTTAGAGTGAAATTTATTTGGTAGCAATCTAGCTTATCATAGTCAGACAAATCATATTGCTGTAAAGTATCATCTTGTCAGACATGTGATTGGTGAAGGAAAAGTAACACTTAAAAAAGTTCACACAAAGGAAAATAGTGTTGATATGTTTACAAAACCATTTTTTTTAGATAAGCTAAAATAGTGTTTGGATTCTCTTATCTTGTAGAAAAGGTGATGAGTTAGTTGACAAGATATCATGCAAAAATTATTGTCAAGGTGGAGATTGTTATATATGTGACAACAAAGTTAAATTTTGGATCTTTTTACATCACAAATTATAGCCAACACCTAACGACGGAGCGGGGGGGGGGGGGTGTGGGGAGACAACACCCCCCCTCCCCCCACACACTATTATGATAGGGGGGGGGGGGGTCTAGGGGGGACAACATCTTATGCCCCTAAAGTATAAAAATAAGGAGTGAAACCCTTGTTTCTAGGAAGATGAATTCCACTGAATTCTAAGTTTAGAAAGAAAGTCCTAATGGAATTTTTCTAATCTATTTTTAGGAGGAGGAATCCTAATAATGTTTTACCAATTAGACATATTTATATTTGTGGATTTCCATGTAATCTATACAATGAGTTAACATGTAATTGGTTCATATTAGAATTAATAAAGCTTGATATCTTGCATCATGGACGTTTCCTTAGCTTTGACAAGGTTTTACCATGTAATTCTTGTGTTTTATCTATTTAATTAACTCTGTTATTGCATTATGTTATTATTTTATTATTTTATAGTGTGTGGTTTCCTAACAAACTAAAGGTAAATAAGTGAATAACAAAACTAGGAGATCAAACTAGAAATTCATATTTAGTTGTAGACACTTTACCATGAGTGAACTCTCCACTTGAGACACCTATTAGGGGCATTTTTTATAGTGTTTTATTCTTTATTTGGATCCAAATTTAAAATTAAAATTCATCAAAACTCCAGTTGTGTATTTATAGATTCATATTTATGCAATAAATATGCTATAATTTTTTATGTATAATAGATGCCCGTTTATCCCTATATATTTTTTGTATTGTTTTTTCATTTATTGATTAGGAATTGTTATTATATTAGACACATAATTGTGGATGCTTACTCAAATGTAATTCATTTATTTTCATTACATTTTGGTGAACCTACATTACCTTACACCCCTTTAAGTTTTCATATTATGTTGAATCCTAGTTTTTGAATGCCTCCTAGTATTTAATTTTATTGTATGCTCCTATTAATGAATTATTAAGTCTATTTTATACTTGATATGATTAATTTCAAATCCAAAAACATTTTGAATTTCTTAATGTTCTTAAAACCTTACATGCTTGATTCATATAGTGTATTTGTACATGTTTGATTTATTTTAGATGAAAATTAAATAGAAATGAGACTCTAATTAGAAGAAGATATAGAATTAGTAAAAAAAATACAATATTATTTAAAAATATCTTGTTAGATCTAATTTAGGATTGCAAAAGGAAATAGAATGTAAAGGTATGTCCAATGATTCTAAAATCAAAGTTTCATTAGAAAATGATGTGAATGTGAATGATGTGTCTTGTGATGATAATTTTGACCAGGGTGAAGCTTTGAATTCCCAAACTAATGGTAAGTAACTAATAATAGTTATCCATCCACATCCAAAAATGCTTCAATAAAAACCCTAGTGTCCAATTTAAGAATTTTTTGATAGACAACCCTCAAGAGATTCCAAGAATGACAAATTTTTTATAGTATATTACTTGTGCAAGTTTAACCATTTCTCACTCATCTCAAAATAGTTTAATTTATTTTCTTAAATTTCAAAATCCTATAATTTCTCAAAACATTTTAATATCTCAAAAATCCTCCAATATCTCAAAACCCTAAAATTTATATGTTAAATTCTCAAAATCTTCTAATTTCTCATAATCTTTGAATTTCTCAAACCCATTCCATCTAGCCAATATAACACTAGTCATCCCCGACACCAATTTCAACCCCTTTTTTCTTTAATATACACTTATGATAATTATCTAAATATTGTTTCACATTCATTCCTATCTCAAATTTCTAAAATGGCTACCATGGTGGACAACCTTCACAGCATCAAAAATTGAACCAATTTTTTAAAATCTAGGAATGAACAAAAATACTGCAAGGATAGGAGGTATAATGTAGAGGATTTCAAATCCCATTTTAGTCTTAATATGGAAGCTAAAAAATTTGATGACCTGACCACTATTTCCATCTAGTAGGATGTGCATAGAAGAAATAAGAATACATAAAAATAAAATGCTTCTCAATTATCTAGTATGTGAATTGGCTAATAACTTCTCTAGGTTTGATGAATATTTTACATGTTTTGAGGATAAATTTGAAAACATTTTAAAAAATTTGGACAAGAATGACTCCTCTAATTCTAGTAGGTTGGTGGATAGTGATTTTTATATGAAGGTTGACATTGATTTATCCTTTAATCTACTCTTCGGTAAAATTCTAGAGAATTATAATAACACTCCATCCACTCTCCTAATTGGTGTGAAACTAAGGTTCTTGGATAATGGTAATAATACAAAGGATTTGGTGAATTCTGAGAAGTTTCATAAGCCCATTTCTATATGGGTAATGCTTAAGGTTATGGTCTTGGAAGGCATGAAGGCTACCCAATCCAACTTGGCCAAGGGAACCCCTATGGTTTATGTGTCGATTAGTTACAATAGTATTATATAGTTTATTGTGGTGGACATTCAAGGGCTACTAGTTGAGTTATTTCCTAAGGATGCTACTTTAAATATTTCTATAAATCCCTCTCTTATTGATAACTCTATGGGTTGAAGTGCTCTAGTGAACCATAGTTTTATCTATAGATTTTTTTAAAAAAAACTTTATACTTGTATATAGAACTATTATTGTTATTTTTTTACTTTACGAACCTTACATGGTCATTTCTTGATTGTATTTTATGCCAAATTTTTATACCTAGACTTTTATGGTCTATTTTTTGTTACAATAATTGTTATCTATGGTTGTATCATTATTCCTAAAACTTTGTATGATTGAGGACCCTTATTTTAGATAATTAAAAAAACCAAATGGGTCACTTTCAATTATATTCATATAAATCATTTGGATTTTGAAATATTTTTTCATGCTATTGCAATAGGTTTTGTTTCTCTAGATTTTAAATTATGAAATGGAATTGAAGATATATCACATCATATTAGATCATTTCATGATTATTTTTAGACTTTTCTCATAATGATAAGTTTTTTTTACCAAGGATTATGCCCTTGATTGGTTTTATTCCCTACCATGTGAAACAATTCATTTTTTACCATCCTTATGGATAATTATTTTCTCAATTTCACTTTGACATTGGAATGAAGATAACATTCACTAAATTAGGTTAAATTAGAAAAGGATCCAATGAAAACATTATTTATTATGTCCTTATTTCTAAAACTATGATTACTAAGAGGAGTCATAAACCACTGGAAAATGAAATTCAAAGTTTTTTTGTTGATAGATTGTTTACAATTCTTAAAGAGACTTATTTTCAATTATTACCATTTTTATGAGATTTTTAATGAAATTATATATTTTTAATTTAATCTTTGAAATTTCAATATTATTTTAATGTGTCTTATTCTTCTTTTAACTTTGAAAAAATTCCAAATACATCAAATTTTAAGAATATGAGTAATGACAATGGATTTACAAAAAAGAATGAATCTAATAATATAGTTAATGCCATAGAATAACTATGTCCAATGATCATTTTAATCACACAAAGAGAAAAAATATAATTCATCAAGCTTAGTGAGAGTTCACAATAATTATTAAATAAATTACTTAAGTCCATAAAATTATCTTTACCTCATGCAAGAAAACTAAAAAATTCAAGACCTCTGCCTAGACATTTTGATTCATATACATTTTTTGACTACCATATAGTTAAATGACATTCATCAAATAGTTTAATTGAATTGAAGAAAATATATCATTGACACAAACCAAATTTAAACAGGAGAAAATAAATATTTTGATCGATCCTTAACTCCTTTAAACTAAAATTTTAAAATTTTCAAAATTCATCTTGTAAATCATAGCCAAGAACAAGGAAAAAATGAAAATTTCAATGTAGTTTATGGGAGAAGAAAGAGTTATAATCAAGTAGCATTGGACTATGAATCATATCCAAGTGATAGCTTTATTGGTACTTGTACAATTGAAGCAACAAAGAAGGCAAAATACTCAATTCAAATTATGTTTGACAAGAGTGAAATTCTAATTGATAGTTCATAGAATGTGAATTTATTCATTAAATGTTTCATAAATGAAAAAATGATGAAATAATGATAGAAAGTGTTTCAAGTTAGAATTTGTGCACCAATGAGTTCCTTTATAGCCTTGAATTTTATGAATAAGATCTAAATTATGTGGAAATAATTATCAAAGGATATTATTACATAGAAAGAGAAAAATTAGGGTTTATCATGTTGTCTACTCAATTAGATCCAAAGAGAATTTTAAACATGTTTTATATGTTTCCTATCACTTAATCATATATCATGTTCTTGATAGAACTTGGATACACAAAAAAAAAAAAATCAAATCTACATCAATGCATGAAATTTGGACATGAATGACAAGTAGAACTAATATTAATAAAGATAAATATTTTTTAAGATAAAAATAATAATAATACACTTCACAAGAATAACCAAAAATTGAAAATCTAAACTACTATCTAAACTAAAGAGGAAAAAGGTGTAAATTTTGAAATCCATTCTAAGGAGAGTGCACATTGTCTCAAAACATATATAACATATTGATACTAAAACTTAATGGAATATTGATCTGGGAGGATCTAATTCACTATATCTTACCATATTTCATCAAAGTTTCTTAGTGAGCTTCATGCTTATGCATTTAGTGTGACACATACATGCTAATTAACAAGATATATTCTTCCTCAACATTACCAAAAAAATATTGTAATGTAAATACTATAAATCATAGTCTTTCAGTAATGTTGGTTGATGATGTTATTAACAAATTTTACTGATAGACTATGCATTATAGTATTGACACTATAAGTTTTGTGTCGTAATGCTGAAGAAGATTTATATCTTGTTAATTCGCATGTATCAGTTATGAAGTGTTTGCTACCAAATATTACAATCATTCAACTAATGCTTCATCTCCCTCCATTGTATGCTAATTTACACTTCCATTATTTGAAGTTAGTTACATTTAGTACATAGATAATAGTGAAGTTAGGGAGAATATGGACACCATACATATGATCTCTTAGATATTAAATATATAAATTAACGTAATACAATTTTTTTTAATTAAAGTTATATGTTGGTTTTAAATTTTCTTATTTATTTTCCATGTTCATTTATGCATTTAAATTTCATAACCTTTAGTATTCATAATTCCCTTCTGCATATAACCTTTATAAAATATGTTTAAGTAGGTTTTCCACTAGGTCTCCTCTTACACACCAAATCTGTGGTATCATGGATCTTAACAAGAGCATAGTGAAGAATCACTATCCTTTTCCTAGGATTGAGGACTTTTTTGACCATATCTATGGTAAAAAATTATTCACCAAAATTAGTCATGAGTTTTGATATCATTAGATTTTTATGGAAACCACAAACATCTAGAAGACACCCTTCAAGGTGAAAGAAGGTTTGTTTGAATGGTTGGTCATGCACTTTGGATTAAATAATGATATATACACATTCATGTGGACTATGAAAGACATTATTAAACTATTCCCCACTTTATTTATTGTATTATATCTTGAAAACATCCTAATCTTTAGCATGAAAGGGATGAACATCTACACCATCTAGAAAAAGTGCTTGAAATTTTGTGGAAGCATAAGTTATACACAAACATGGGAAAATGTTCATTTTACATAAGGAGAAATATAATATATGATATAAGTTGTAGACACACATGGAGTGCATGTGGGCATGGACAAGATTCATGCCATTAAGGAATGGCCATAACCAAAGAATCTTATAGATTTTCATAGCTTCTAGAAATTATAATTTTATTAAAAATTATTAGTATTTTATTTTTATCACATGGATTTTTATCTTAATAGAGTTACCAAATGTGGAACTAAATCATAGCCACACAATATAAAAACATTTAGGAATTGAAACACATAGTTTGTTTTGCACTAATCTTTACAGTTTGAGATCTTTAAAAACCATTTGAGATTGAGACTTATGCATCAAAATATTCACTTAGATATATCCTCAATATATATGCTCATATATTTTATTATCATTATGATAATTTTAACACATAAGAAATAAAATACCTAACACATGATCACAAACTTTATGTTATTGTTTAAGCATGTAAGTAGTGGAAGAATTATATATTATGCAAGGGAATTATGATCCATATATATCCCAAATGGATTCAGTTATTATAGACTAATAACAAGTTATAGTAAGAGTGGCATCAAAATTGGTCTTCATGGCTTCTACAATTCCATCTGAACATCAAGCATAAGAACAAAAGTGCCATTCTAGTCCACATATTATATGATCCATCATTTGATTCAAGTTTTCCTTTATGTACTTGATGCATGTGGGCATGGAGTCAACACATGGTCATCATTATTTTAATATAACATGGATTTTTTATATATCTATTAAATATTTCTTTGCAATAATTTAGTTCCATATTTTTACTTGTAGGACAGACTCACATATTAGCTTGGAAATGTGTGCATTCTACATGAGATAAATAGACAAAAATTAGTATCATTTTAGTAAATTCACAAGACATTTGGAGTTAAAAAGAATCTTTCACTATTAAAAATAGTACTTATTTTAGAAAAAACTCAAGGCAGATGTTGAAGAATACATCAATTCATGTTATTGCATGTGTAATGGTCAAACTAGTCAACAAAAAGCAATGTTTGTACACACATATTCCACTTCCAATGGCACCATGGGAATATTTTTCCTTTTACTTCATCTTAGGTTACCCTAATACCAATCATAGTAATTATTTTGTTTATGTATTAGTTGATAGATTCCCAAAGATAACAATTTTAATACCTTGCAAGAAAGCAATCTCAACTCTAGAAATAGCTAAATTGTACTATCAACATGTGTTTATCTAATTTGGAATAACTAAAAAATTCATTTATAATATAGATAAAAGTTTTTTGATAAATTTATAGAAAGTGATTTGATCTATGTTAGACACATAGTCCCCGAACAAGTCTAACACATTTCATATACATACTAATGGACAAACAAAACTAGTAAAAAAATGATAGTGGACCTTGTTAGAGTGTAAAATTCAAAAAATAAATTTAATTGGGAGTAAATTCAAATTTTTATTCATCATAGCTACAATAGAGATTTTTAAAACTTTATCACACACAAACTCTTTTATGGTATGTTTGGGTTTCCTACCTATGGCACCCATTGATGTATCTTACCCTATCCCACCATCAACAATAAAAAATACTTAACCTCAAAAGGAAGTTGAATAATATATTTAATTCATTGGGAACATTCATAATATTTAATAACAAGTGGCAAACCATTCTACATTAGGCTAATGATAAGTACAATCAGTGCCATGATAAACATCAAACATTTCATACCCTTCATGTTAGTGATTGAGCATGCCTACACCTGTAAAAGGAACTAATAATAAGGCCTTATCTCAAGATTCAACCACTTTGGTATGGGGCCTATATTTGTTTTTAATAATTTCCCAATCTCTACTTCTTAAGGCTTTAAGTGCATTCTCTATTGCATTATCTATACCCTATTCATACAATGAAAAATAGTCATTTATAAAATACAAATAATAGTAAACTAAATGACTAATAGTGGAAAACAAGTCCTACATTATTAGGCCTCTTATGATGGTTATGACTATCACCAACCAAAATATCTACTTGATCATCTTTTTCATCACACGATTCTCCATTATCCATGCCCTATTCTTTGAAGTAAAAATAACGATCTATAATCCATAATAAATAATAATAAAAATAAGTAGTAGTGGAGACATGTCTTACATTATTAGCCCCATCCCATGCTAGTCATTATTATCACACACTAAAAATTCTACTTATCCCTCACATGTATATCTTGATCCATTATCTATTCCCCTATTTGTTTTAAAACATATGTACCATTTATGACAACCCATAAATAGTAAACAAAAATAATATAAGTGTATATGATTTTTACATTTGACACTGTCACTATTATTGGTAGGGTCATTCACAACATTGCCTAGGTCCTAAATAACACATTCTCTTCTTCTCTCTCTCACATTAGCCCTACTTTTATGACATGTTTACCCATGTAGCCTTTTTATGAAAAAGGGTTATTGTACATTGAAATTAATGGTGTTGCAATATATACCTAATATTTTACTACATAATCTATCTAACTCTTCACCCAAGCTAGACGACAATAGGTAGTGTGAAA